>BQNB010032207.1:24677-53355 GCA_026074375.1 Tanacetum coccineum | reverse complement strand
TTAAGATATTCCCAATCTGAAGATCTCTGTAACCCATAAATGTTGCAAAATGGTCATTGCCAAATCTGAATGTACCAATGAACTTGGATACAAAGTTGATAAGCTTATCACGTTGTCCAGTCATGTGTTTAGAACAACCAGAATCCAGGCACCAAAGTACTATTTCTTTAATGTGTACAAAAAGAAAAAAGAGAAACTAGAAAAATTAAAAAATTTCTAGATCCCCAACTTTAATTGGGTTCCGAGTTGTTAGTATTCCTAGGTTACCCCTAGATATCCAAAGTTCCAATTCGGTCATTCCGGAACTTCAGACTTTCTTACAAGACCAAAAGAGTGCTTATTGAACGGATGATTATAGCACTTTATGTAAGCTCTTGTAAGGGAATTCCTAGCTTTTACATGTTTAATTCTTGTTCGAACGCTAGGTGCTACAATCTAAATCACTGATGTTTGGTTTATGTTCCCTGAAGGCACTACGTTGGCAGAAGTGATTTTGGTAAGGGGGCACTGATTTCCTACCAAACTAAAAGTTCTTCCAGTAGGTAACCATCTATGTCCAACAGTGGTAAAGATCCTTCCAGTCTGTTTCCATTCTATCTTTTCTTTTTGTTTAACAAATTAAGCCTTTGTACGTTTATTCACACATCTAGATAATTAACAACACACACATCATCATTTTCAAAAAACAAACATTCATTACATGTCAAGCAAACATTTTAAGAATTTGATTTTAACACAACATTCATAAATTTTGAATTACAAACTGCAACATGATTGTTCTTATTTGAAATACACTTAAACTTCCTATGGTGGACTTTTACTTTATTCTTCTGGCAACTACTTAATGGTCGCGGGATCCTGTCATTTCTTGTATTGCTCTTAGGCTGTGATCCGCTAGCAAAATTAGAGCTTTCTATTCCTGTAGAAGGTAACAAAGGTAGATCACTCTTTTGAGTGTTCTGCTTCACTACATATTTTTGTGTATTATTAACAACAGATTCTTGTAAACTTGATGTATATACGTACGGCTTTTTGCTCTTTTTACGACACATAGTGGGAGCCCACTTCTCATTCCCGCTTTGTGCAAAAGGACATGAGGCACACACATACACTAACAGTTCTTAAATTCTTTGACCAAACTTACAAGCATAATCTAGATTCTCATCAGAAGGTTTCAAGGCTCTAGCTTGCTCTAAAAAATCATGTAGTGTTGCTATATGCTCCTTACTGAGACTAAGGTAGTCCTTGTGCACTAACTTATTATTCTTAAAGTACGAATTGATAGGTTCATACTCAATCCAAAACAGACCTAGGGCAAGTATTGTAGGTTCTTCTTAACTTATTTGTTGGTACTCAAGTGTGAAGTGACTGTTTTTAAAAAATCATTTTTCTCAACAACCTTGGGAATAAACTGAGTTTTTGGAAATGGAGTAACATAAATAAGCATTATTCCCGAGGTTGAAGGTTTTGCAAACTTAGTATTCACACTCATACCTTCTAGTTTATCTTTTTGTTCTAAAAACTTGGCTTATAACTGGGCTCTTAACTTAGTAAGTGTTTCTTGCAAAGATTCAGTTTTAAGTTTGGGTTGAGCATGTGTTTGTTTGATGGAATCATACAGGTTCTTGTAAACTTGCTCAAGGTGCTCATTTTCCTTTTCTAAGGATAAAACCTGAAATTCTAGTGAAACGTTTTCATCCTAAAGTTTTTGAGACAAAGAGTCACATTGTGTATCCACACCCTTTCCTTTTAACTTAGTTAGCAGGTTTTTTAACTCATTAACTGCAATTGATTTTTCTTGCAACTGAGCTTTCAGATCATTTATCTCGTATGATTTATTGTTGATTTCTGAAATCAAAGAAGCATCATGCTTTTTACAAGATTCATTACAAATCATTTTTTCGTTCTGATGTTGCAATGAAAGTTCAAGAGAAATAGAGTATTCCTTAAGTTTTGCAAATTGTTTTGAAAGCTCATTAAATGACCTGTTTTCAACATTTTCCTTTGAATTGAAAAGGTCAGTTTCAAGACTTACACAGTTAACACATTTATCAATGAACACGTATGACAATTCAAAAGAAGCATCAAATTCCTTAACATACCAGATATTGTACATATTATATCATAAGACAATCTTTCCTCCAAGAGTCAATAATTTTCAATCAAAAGTTCCTTTTTTCTATCTAAAAATATTTCTTTTCTACAGAACATGCATTGACATGAGTTTCCATTCCTTCAAAAATCTCTTTCATTTCTAAAACTTCTTTGTGAAATTCTTTGTAGATCCCAATAGGATAGATCTTGCTTAGCTTGTATAAGCTTAAGTTGTATTGAATAAATCCAAAACAACTATGACATAAAATTTGATTATGAATATCAAAGACTATGCATAATCTAGTCAATGATACTAAGAAGAATTTCAATGAAACAATAATAACAAATAGTTTACTAAACTTTCAGCCTTTATATAAAATGAACACTCTTAATAGTGTTAGGGTTTACAAAACCTTGAAGCTACGAATAACACTTTTCTAGATATCTAAATTATAAGATTTTGGTACATTAAACTCTATACCCTAGGACCTCCTTTTATACACCAAGGAGTCCTAACAGGCTTACAATATTTTCCTAAGTTATCATGATCTTCTAAACAAATAACTTATACGTATCTTTTACAAAAATATCTCATACTTATCCCGTAAGTAATCTTGATAAACAATCTTCATCTTAATCCTTTCTCTTGTCTTTATCCTTCTGACAGTAGAAACTCTTCTAGCAGTTGTAATCTTTTAGCAGTTGTAAGCAGTAGCATTAACTTTTATTCCAGCAGTACTAACTTAGTAGCAGTTACTTCCAAACAGCATAAAGAAGCTTTTAATCCTAACAATCCTCCCTTAAACTTGATATTCTTCTTTTGAATCTCAAGCTTCTTCATTAAAAGTCTTCACCATCACCAGGAGGATGCATTCAAACACTTCTAGGATTCTTGACCAGTTTAGTCATGAGCTTAAGAAGTTGATAGCACATCTCATTCCAATGGTCGGTTTGAAGCTTCTTGTTGAGCATTTTTGTGATTGTTGCAGGTGTGAATGGATACTTTTTCTCTACCAGCACAAAGATATGCAGATTCTAAAATCTCATAAAATGTACTCCACTTGAAGAAAATAGCTTCCAAACTGTCACATTGTATCCTTGTAGATTTCTCTATACTTTACTTTCTATATCAGGTTCAAACATCACTTTTAGATCACCCTATAACACTCTTTCATATGCCTCCTCTAGCCTTGTATTCCCATGTTTAGCTTTAACCAACTTCTAGAGTGTTTCCAGGTCTTCTCTGTCAATGTTCTGAAGAATCTTAATCATTGATGAGTACCTCCTTGAACTTCCATTAGCTCTTATGATTTGAAAGTATCCCATCTTTCCTTCTTTAATGATTTTCCAGTCAACAATGATTGGGGGCTTAGTGACTAATGGTATAGCATCAACTGCTATTTCTTCTTCATCAACAATAATCTCCATATGCTTTTTCATCTCAGCTTCTTCTTGATCATCATCTATCTTTTTCTTCTTAATTCTTTCTTGTTCTAGCTCCATACCTGGTCTTTTAGAACTGCTTTCTTCTGCTCTTCAGAATCCATAGATACAAATGAGTCTATCTAACCCATGGTCTTGTTAAAAGTCTTCTGAACTTCATCAAAGCTTTTGTTCTTTAACTAACTGTGAGTGAATCCAGCCATGTTCTTCAGATACGTACACATTTGATTTCTCTTTTGAGCTTTGTTTGGTGGTTTTATTCTCTGCTCTTCTGCTCTATGTCTTGCAAAATGTTTCTTTCTTTTATCCATGAGTTCTACAAACAGCTTTGACTTTTCTTCAACAGTCAACTCTTCTTGTTCTTGTGCCTGTAATCTTGCAGCTAGCTCATAATCTGCATCTATCATAGCTTGAACATTATCCCATTCAGCAATGTTTGCATCTTCTTCTCTTTATTTTGCAAGCTTCTCTTCTTCTTCTAATTCAGCATTTAATTATTCTTAAAGTCTTTGAGCAATTTCTTCATCAATCAAAATTTGATCTTTCTTTTTCAAAGGCTTTTCAGGTTCTATCATCTTTGCCTTTCCTTTGTCTTTTGCCTGTGGAAGTTGTGATGGTTGTGATGTTGTTGTTGTAAATTCACTTGGCTCTTGAACTACAACTCCTCTAGCCTTGGGTCTTGTAACAGCAGTTGTAGTTGTTGTAGCAGCAGTTGTAACAGCCTTAGGTTTAGCTGCTTTGATCTTTATTAAGGTCTGAGCCAGAGTCAACTCATCAACAGTTGTTGTTGTAGCACTGAGAGTAGTAACTTCAGCATTACTAACTACCTTTACAACCTCCACTTCATGCTCATCAAAAACTCCTGTATCAAACATTAAATTATCATCATTCCTCCCCTGAGCCTCATCAACTAAAGTAACCTCTGCATCAACATCAAGATCGGCAATTTTCCTCCCCTGTTTGGATGCATCCTCCTGAGCACCTAGACCTTCATCTTTTAGAGGATTCTATTCTTGCAGTTCTACCAACCTTCTTTAACCTTTTAAGTCCTGGAGTTCTTGACTTATTCCTTTTCTCTAGCTTCTTGACCCTCTCCTTTAATTTAGCAATATCTGCAGCTTGAGAAGTCTTTGTGTTCTCCAAGTCAAGAACTCTTTGTGACAAGTTGGTACAAAGTTCCACCAATTCATTTAGTTTCAATCTATCCTCACCACGAAGTAGTGGATCATTGGAATGTATAGGTACATGCTCCTCATTGGCAGCCTCATCAGTGATAGGCTCTGTAGAACCACTGGGTTGAGGAACCTTAGTGTCTTTCCTCTGTTTTCTCCTTGGTTGTTTTTCTGAGGCTGTGATGTAGATGCTATAATAATAGTGGGTATGTGTTGAGGATCAGTTGGTATTTCTGAACCCTCACCTAATTCTTTGGGAGCTTGAACTATCATAGTTTGAAATGAAGGGGTAACTCTCCCAGAAAAACCTTTTCCTCCTCGCTTCATATTAGCAAAGACCTTCTTAGTGTGAGAAGGTGTAACATAAATTTCTTTATGTTTGGTCATTCCTTCAACTTGTTTATCCAGGAACACTTGCACAAACCTTAGATACATTAGAAATTTAACCGCACCCTCCAAGTTCTTCACCATATTATCAAAAATGTACTTGGAAAAGTTGAATTTTTGGTTTGTGGCAAGACAGATGATAGTAGAGGCTATAGTGCTACTAAATTCGTTCGAAGCAGTAGTCTTAGCACTAAGGCATTGCATAATTATATGGATAAGAAATTTTCATTGAGGTGAAAAGAAAGCTTTATAGAATGTAAGCTTTTGTGTAAGATTTTCATACCCCGTGAGTGTCAACTGTTCAAAAATTGTCGCATTTGGAAGACATTCAGTACCTTCAGCATCTTTTAATTAAAGAGCTCTTCTCACACTTATCTCAGTGACGATCACCTTCTTCCCATCTACTAGGGCTTGTATCTGCACTTCCCTATTGACAGTTTTTGACTTAGCAGTAGCCCAAAACTGCTTAATGAAAGAAGTATAGATGGTGGGATTCACCGTTAGCGCATATCTGATAGAACTTGCATTCAAAAAGTCAATAATTTCTTCAAACCCATCACTTTCTTTGGGTTTCTCCAAAAATGCAACCAAATTATGAGTTTCAGCAAACTTTAGGTTTGACATTGTGTTGGGTTTTGATGATGAATGATAAAATTGAGTTAGGGTTTATGATTAGAGAGTATAACAAAGATTGAAATCGATCAAATGATTGATTAAAACCCTGAATTGAAGTATTTATGAAATCACCCTCAGCAACATTAACTTGAACTGGCAGCATTAAGTTAACCCTAACAGTATTAACTTACCCAGCATTAGTAAGTTATACCTGACAGCATTAACTTATGCCGAACAGCAGTAAGTGAATGCCTAGCAACATGAACCAATACTGTCAGTAGTAAGTTTATGCTTAGCAACATTAACTTTGAGACACCGGCATTAACTCCAATTTCATTAAAAAAAGCATTTCCATAATGAATTTTGATTCTCACAAGCTCTCATTCTGTTTTTTAATCTCATAATATCTCTCATTTCTTTTTCTCGCAATTTCACTCTATCTGTTTTTATATCACACAACTCTCTTTTTGTTTTTCAGCTCACTATATCTCTCATTTCTTTTTCTCACTAATTCACTCTATCTGTTTTTATTTTTCCTAAATCAAGAACCCTTTCAGACAGTTTGGTACAAAGTTCCATCAATTCCTTTAGTTTCATGATGTCCTCCCCACTTCCAAGTGTGTTAACTCTTAAGAGAGGTGGATCATTAGACTGTTTAGATGCAGCCTTAAACATAATTTAAGCTTCTGCACCTCCCAATATGGTATCTTGGCACCTGGGACCACATCCTGAACCAGTTCCCTGAGGAAAAGACTCATTAAGTGTTGCCATAGATTGGGTCCTATTTATGTTACCACTGTCTTGCTCTACTTCTAAGCTAGAAGCAGTAGTGACAGCCCTTTCCATTCTGTGTTCCCACTCCTTAATGACAGTCTCATCTGCTACAAGAGGAATAGGTCCACTAGACTTAGATATCTTAGTGGCCCTTTTGGCTTTCCTAGGTCTTTAAGTCTTTTTGGGTTAAGATAACGATGGAACAGTAATTGGTTCAAGATTAGGTAATGAAGCAGTTGTAGATGTGTGTTGAGGTTCAAATTGAGATCTTCTTATGAAATATTTTCACCCAAGATAGCCAACTGACTTACAATCTTCTGAAGCCTATTAAAAATAGAATGAAGAGACTCTGTGCTTGGAGCACTAAAGTTCTCATACATTTATGTGAGTCCCAAACTGAACAAATATTTGCAGCCTGCTAAGGGTGATAGCCAACTAGTATAAATACAGATTGACTATAGAGAAACACTGACTATGAATTCTTATTGTATATGCGAAATCTACACAATAGTATTAAGAAGAACAATGAAAAACTAAACTTTGATTTTTATTAATCTGCTTTAAGTGATTACAGATTACTAACTATGAGATATGATTGTATGAGATGAGATCTGTGTGTTTTTTCTATGTATCATCTCTCTAATGCCGTAGGGTTCCTTTTATAGACCAAGGATAAACCCTAACAGGCTTACAAAACGCGTAAAAGATAATACATATCTTTTCCTACAATAGCTCATACATATCTCTTAAACGGTACTAACTATTTTATACTAACAGTACTAACTATCTGAGTAGTACTTAACACTTTGTACTGTCAGTACTAACTATAACTAGCAGTACTAAGTATATAACTAATGGTACTAAGTTAGGAATGCATAATTCCCAACAATCCTCCCCTAAACATGATTGTTGAACTTGTTTAACTTCATGTTTCTTTGTTTTATTCTTCTTAAGTTCTTGGAGGATGTATCCAAACACTTTGTCAAAACTTGATCTTGATCTTTAATAATCTTTGACATCTTTTGCTATCCTTCTACAACATGTCTTCAATAGCAACATCTTTTCAACAACACAAAAACATCTTTTCAGCAACAATCCAACTAAGTTGGCTTTGTAGTTTTTGACAAACTACCAGCCATAAATAGATTTGATTTTCCTTTACTAGTAGCCGTTTGCTCTAGGATAGTCAACTCTTTATTGAAAAATATGGTGAGTTAACTACCATATAGTTTTTGGTAAACTGTCAACCGTCAACGGAATTGATTTGTCTTTACCAAATACCGTTTGCTTTTGGACTAGCCAATGCTTCATTGCCATAACATGGTGCATTGATAAACCATATAGTTTTTAGCAAACTATCAGCTATTAACAGATTTGAGTAGTCTTTACCTAGAACTATTTTATCCTGGACTAGCCAACTCTTCACCATGAAGCAAGGTGAGTTGAGAACCCTATAATTTTTGGTAAATTGTCAACCATAAACGGATTTGAGAAGTCTTTACCACAAGCCGTTTGCTTATGGACTAGCCAGTTCTTATGCCTGTTAAGCATGGTAAACTGATGACCATTTGTTGTGTGGTGGTTAGCCAACACTCAAACCCTTCTCATCTCCATTCACATCATCACTCTTCATCAATCTGTTGCTTAATAAATCTGATCAAATCTAGGGCAGCAGTACTTTCTCTTTCAACCTCCAATCCAAGATCAAGCATTCTTTGCAATAAATCCTTGGAAAGAGGATACCTTCTTTCAACTAACATATGGATGACTGTCCCATCTTCAAGTTCTAGTATGTAAACTCCACAAGCTTCATACAATCTCCAAGTGACAATCTTCCAATCTTGTTGATCACTCCAGAAATCACTTTGATCATTTTCTTCTGTTGAGGATTCCATCATTATCTTCAAATCTCCCCAAAGAATCAACTCAAATCCTTCCAGTGTGACTTCTGAGTACTGCTTCATCACCAAGTCATACAAGTGAAATAAATCTTGCCTATCAAAGATATGAAGTAACTCCATGAGATAGTTGAATGCCCTGAAGTTCCCATTGGCTCTGTAAATAACAAGATAGTCTCCATCTGGTGATGATACCTTGTTCAACCTAGCAATGACAGATTTTCTCTCCATTATTTCACTATCTATGGTACCTTCAAATGTAACAATCTTTAGGCACTTTCTGTGTTCATCATCACTATCAACATCTGGTTGTGGTCTTTTCCTTTTCCTAGCAAGCATCTTCATATGACCACCTTTTCTCTTCTTCATACCCTGCTCTGTCACATCTACCTTAGCAGGTACCTTTACTGTGTCTTCTTTCTTTGGAGTTTCTTTAGTAACCTTCTTCTTTAATCTCTTTTGTTCAAGATCTTTTCCTCCTTCATTCATTTCCTTAATCTTGCTTTCATCCTCAGTGGAACCAACAGTAGTTAAACTTTCATCAAACCTTTTTACTTTCTCATATAAAGCTTGTATTTCTTCAAAAGTTTTGTTCTTCAGGTCTGAGTGTTTCTTGTTTCCAACATGTTTCAAGTAAGTCATCATCTGATTCCTAAGCTGAGTTCTTGAAGGAGGTTTATTCCTTATTGCAATAGCTCTTTGTTCTGTAAGAAACCTTCTTTGAGATGCAATTGTATCATGAAGGAATTTTGCACTTTCTTCTACAGTGAACTGCTCTCTCTCTTCTTCTTGAAGCCTTAATGCTAGAATTCTATCAGCTTCCATTCTTGCTTTGATGTCATCAAAGTCTTGTATAAGAGCAGCATTTGTAGCTTCTTCTTCAGCTAATCTTTTCCTTTCTTCTTCTGTTTCCCAATCCTCTTGCATCTTTCTTGCAATCTCCTCATCATGAGCAAGCATCTTAAACTTCTTTTTAGTTTCATTGATGTCTTCTGATTCAGTGTCAGATTCATCCTCTTTAATCTTTTTCTTGCCCTTGTCTTTGGGATCAATCTTTGGAAGAGACTTTAAAGTTAAGAGAGATCTTGTTGAAGTAAGCCTTGGTCTTTCAATATTCTCTACATCAAGTTCAACTCCTTTCTCCTTTTGAAGTGGTGCCTAATTGCAATATGCTTTGTTTTGGAGTGAAAGACTGGATTCTTTACAATGCAAATAGTACTTTCATTATCAATGTAGATTTTTGTGTTCATGAAATTGAACCCATAGTCTAACATTTGATTTTGAATCCACAAAACTTGCCCACAGCAATTGCTTAGCAGCAAACATATTCTAATTTGTAGTTGAAGTTGCCACAATGGTTTGCTGGTTTTGACAGTGCCAAGGAATAAAGTCTCCTGCAAGAAAAGGATACCTCCTGTTGTGGATTTCCTGTCAAGATTTTCTCCAGCATAGTCACTATCTAAGTAGGCTTGCAGGTCAAATGAGGACAGCCTAGGATACCAAAGGCCTAGTTTAGGTTTGCCTTTTAGATACCTAAAGATTCTCTTTACAGCATTTAGATGGGAGGTCTTTGGAGTGACCTAAAACCTAGAACAAGCACATACTACAAAACATTAAATATCGCCTAGAAGCTTTAGTAAGTACATTAAAGAGCCAATCATGGATTCTATAAAGGTTGTAACATCCACATCACTAGCTTCCTCATCCTTGACTAAAGGCTTCTGGGTCTTAATTGGTGTGCTAGCAGTCTTTACACTGGCAAAATCAAACTTCTTTAGGATTTCTGCAACATACTTATCCTGACTTATAAAAATACCATCTTCTTTCTGTTTGACTTGTAATCTAAGAGAGAAGGTGAGCTCTCTAATAGAACTCATCTGAAATCTACTCTTCACTAATGCCTCAAATTCATCACACCAAGATTTCTTTGTAGAACCAAAAATGATATCATCCACATAAGACGTGTATAATATATCTTTTGTTTGTCCCTTCTTAAGAAAGAGTATGTCTACTAGTTCCTTTCTGTAGTCCATTACTTCAAACAAACAAAGTAGATATAAGTAGCATACCTGGCTTTTTTGGGGAGATTGGTTTTGTAATCACTAGAGAGCGTTCACTACTGTGTAGACTTCTTAGGATACTTAGGATCTATAAAACCTGGAGTTGAGGACAACATCGACCTCTCATCAATTTTTCCATACAGGAAGGCACTTTTCACATCCATCTGATAGACCATGAATCCCATGTAAGAGTCAAAGGCTAAAAAGATCCTAATGGCTTCAATCTTGGCTACAGGAGCAAAAACCTCATCATAATTTATCCCTTCCTCTTGCTTATGTCCCTGAGCAACTAAGCTTGCCTTATTTAGAACCAAAACAATCTCTTATCCTTCATTATTTCTGTAAACTATTTTGTTCAATTGTCTTTTTCCACATCAAGGATATACTACAAGAATCCAAACTTTCTGAATCTTGAATTGCAGCAGTTCTTCCTGCATTGCATCAACCTAACTTTTATCTTCAAGTGCTATAGAGATCTTCTTGGGTTCATTTTGAGACAAGAAACAAGCAAATAAACAATGCTGAAGTCCTTATAATTATTTCTCCTTTGCTTTTTGAATATATAATTACAAAGCATGGGCTCCAGAACTTTTGGTCACTTTGCTTCTTGTTTGAACTGCTGATTGTGGATCTCTAAGAATTAGAGTTGAAGGATGAATAGAGTTAATCCTTGATGTGGGAATAGGACTGACATTCACAGACAGAGTTCTAATTGGTGATGTCAGGTCACTCACACCCTCATCTATCATTAAGTGAATTAGTAAAAATTACCATCAGTAGGATTGTCATAAATTTCTCAGTGCAGGTATTTCTGAATCCATCTTGGTCAGTATTAGTTGGATCATTGAAGGTTATCGTCCTCATAAGGACTGGCTATCAAGTACTAATGGTTGTGTTTGCAGTATTAACTTGTTAGTACTGCTAGCTTTAGCAGCTCTTGCTTGTAGAAGCAAATCCTCAGTTTCTTGGGCAAACTCCTTCCTGAGAGCTTCAGCTGCATCATTAGCATCATGTTCTTGCCTTTTAATTCTTTTAAGCTCATCCAAAAAGATTTGATCCTCCTTATCTACTTGCTGGAAATCAGGATGCTTGGTAGGTTCTTCACCTACTTTTGAGCTCTTGACTGTTGATGTATAGAAAAGACCATATTGCGTACAATAGTAGTCCTGAGCAGATTCTGCTTCTATTTGGCGAAATCACTTGCATTAATATTTCTTCTGTACCTGCATTTTGATTAGCTTCTTGTGGACATGCTTGTTATCTTGCTTGATTCTTTGATCTCAAGGGTTGATAATTCATTCAAAATACAGTCTACTAATCTAAGATCAAACAAACAAGTTGGTCCGTTTCTGGCATTGTGGTTTATTCTTAAAAGGTTTGTGCCAGGTTTTCTTCAACTTCTTGGTTTTTGTAAATGTATACTAAAGCCTTGCTGTGCTAGAGAATACCAAACTAAAACCCTTCATCGATTTCCCATCAACTTGACCCAGGTGGGTCAATGGTATTCCAAGATGGTCACATGGTACCAAAAGGTCGTGATATAGCTTTTTGATTGGTATTTTCCTCGTTATATGTTCATTAGGTGTTCTTATTTGTGGCTTGGTCACATAATACCCTTTAAGGGACACTAACAAGCGTACTAACTTGCTTAGCCTCAAAAAGTGTTAGGTAAAAATAAATCTGCTAGCATAGTTCTAGTAGCCTCAATAAGGGTCTTGTTCTTTCTTTTAGCAACTCCGTTTTGTTGTGGAGTTCTGGCATTACTGTATTCCTTCGTGATCCCTTTTGACCCACATAATTCAATAAAATCCCTGTTCTTAAATTCTGTACCATTATCACATCTAATAGTTTTAACTTTTTGATTTAATTGGTTCTCAATTTGTCTTATAAAGTCCTTAAGGATTCCACTAGTTTCATCCTTAGTTCTTAAGAAGAACACCCAACTAAACCTGCTAAAATCATCAGTGATAACCAGGCAATAAGTCTTATGGTTTAAACTCCTTATAGTTGTAGGTCCAAACAAATCCATATGCAGAAGTTGTAAGGGCTGACTAATAGAGCTCACCGGTTTGGCCTTACAGGAGGCCTTGTGTTGCTTTCCTTTCTGACAAGCAACACAAGTGTGGTCATTTTGAAAAATCTTTGAAGGTAAACCTCGTACAAGGTTTCCCTTCACAAGTTTGTTTAGGTTTTTAAAGTTAACATGACCCAACCTCCTATGCCATTTGTTAGATTCATCAATTGTGGCTTTTGCAATCAAACAAGCTAAACCTCAAGAAGGAACAATGTTCTCTAAATTGAAACTGTACATATTGTTTTGTCTGGGGATTCTAAGCAATACTTGATTTTCATAAGGTAACTTAAATTCAGGAGACAAAACAAGACATTCAGTGTCAGTGAATAAAACCTTGTTCTTCTTGTCACACATCTGTGACACAGAAAAGAGATTGAAATGTTGTAGTTCTTTCACAAAGCACACATCCTCAAAATCTAACTTTCCTGTTTTTATTTTCCCTTTACCAGTTATGTAACCTTTACTTCCTTCAAAAGCAACCCGGCCACCATTAAAGTCTTGATATTCAGCAAGGTAGGCCTTGTTTCCAGTCATGTGCCTAGAACAACCACTATCAATAATTCCTTTTTTCTGTAAAGTTTTGTGTGGATAATCATGCACATCAAATAAAAGAGATTAGATTCTCTTAGGGACCCAAGCCTTTTTGGGCTTGAGTCTGCCTAGTGGATCTTTGAAAGTAGCACAATCTCTAGATCTTGATCCACCATTGTATTTAGAGATTTTATGCCAGTAATATCTTTTTGGTCTCCAATTACAACATGTTGAGGGCTTAACAGCAGTTTCCCTTTTTCCCCCAACAGCACTAACTGCATTTACCTCAGAAGTATTAACTTTTTGATATGAAAAATTTGTTCTAAGTGCTTTTGTTTTATTCAATGACTTTCTAAAAGGTGAAACAGATTTACGAAAATCACCCTTTGGTCTGGCATTATCCACAATAGGCTTAACAGTATTAACTTTCATAGCAGCATTAGTTGGTACTGCCTGTCTGTTAAGGTAATGCCTAGCAGTACTAACATTATTAGTACCGCTAGCTCTAGCAGTATCAACTAGAATTTTGCCAGTTCTAGTTAGTACTGTTGTAGGAACAAATTGGTTTTTATGATTCACTCTTTGCACATTGTTCCAAATTGTCCTAATCTCCCTTTGACTAGACTTCTTTCTCAGCTTGTTTAGCCATCCTCTTTTCATGGAAATCACAATCTCTGATAAGATGACTAAGACTTCCACATACAAAACATGCTTTTGTAACAAACCCATATCCCAACCCTTTCTTGTTAACTTTAGGATTTTTACTATGTGTGAATTGATTCTTAACAGTTTCCCTAGGAGTTTTTACTTGCTTATTAGCAAAACTAGGTGTTTCCTGTTCTTCTGTTGGTAGAGACACATGCTCATCTTCACTATCTGATTCATACTCCTCAATGATAGGAGCATCAGACCAAACCTTAGGTTGACTTACTACTTTAGGTTCATTGACAGCTGGTTCAGGCAATTCATGTGTTTCTACACTAATGTTAGATTCACAGGTATCAAAGTCACTGGTTTGGGTTTCAGATTCACTAGGTTGAGACTGTTTTGGACCATATGTAAATTGTGAGTAATCTATTTCAATATCAGGTCCAGATGGCATGTAATTCCCTGTCATGGGTGGGGGTACAGCATGCATTCCTCCTGCTGTAACAAACCTATCATACAAAGGTTGATTTTCTAACTCACTTTCCTTATTCATAAATACACTTTGTAAAACTTCATTTTCATAACTCAAAATGCCATCATATCTGTGATCCCCATACCCAAGCCCAAATTTATCATTAGCACTCATCTGACTATTTTGCAAAATACTAAGATTTTTAGAAGAGTTGTGCCATTTTTCTACTTTAGCTTTTAAATCTTCTTTTTCTTTTTTAGCTTCTGCTAATAGTTTCTTATGGTATGTAAGGACATCAGTTTTATCATCTAAGTCTATTTTCATAAACATTATCTTTTCCTCATACCAAAGTTGACGTTGTTGATGAGCAACTAATTATGCTTCAACTTTCTTTAAAGCTTGAGTATATGCCTGTATTTCTATACTGGCATCTCTAAGTTGTTCCCTCTGAGCATCATACAGTTTTTTAAGTTTAGCATAAGACTCTTTACATTCTTTTGAACAAGAAGTTACCTTTGTGTCTAAGCCTGAACTGTTGCAAGCCATCAAAGCATAATCTTCTTCTTCTTCTAAGTGACTGGTCCAATCAACACCTTCTCCATCAATAGTCACCAAATCTTTAGAGTCCTCCTGCTTACCAGATCTTCTCCCATCCTTATTTCCAGAGTTCCAAGCATCTCTCCTCCTACTATCTTGATTTCCATTTGTTCTGCACTCTAGCAAAATGCCCTGTATTGTGACAATTATAACATTCGACTTTGGTTTTATCAAAACCAACCGGTTCCTTGGCATCAAATTGCAGCTTTCTACCTGTCTTTTTGTAGAACTTTTTTCATTCTCATTGAAATCATGGCTACCTGCCATTTCAAGTCCATTTCTTCTAAATCAAACTCATCAAGCTGATCCAAATCCTCATGATCCAATTGAGAGCAACTGGATTGATTTGCAAGTAAGGAGTATGATGAAGTTTGTTCATATTGTGAGTTAAGACCAGAAGGATTTGACACACCATAAGTGGTACTAAAATCATTAGTACTGCTAGTGTTCTTAGAGACAAATGCCACATTCTGCGTGCTAGAGGATGATGCAGTAGAGCCTTTAACATCATTTGCATCCAAATCTTTTTAGAGAGGATTAACTTCTTTCACCAACATATGATTGACTGTTCTATCATTCAAGCACTAATATGTAAACTCCAACAAGCTTCATATAATCTCCATTGTTACAAATCTCCTAATTTTGTTTGATTATTCCATATTCACTTTGATCATTTTCCTTCTTTTGGATGATGTCCACATTATCTTTAGAATCTCATCCCTAAAGATCAACGTCAATTCCTTCCATTGTGACTTCTAAGTACTGGTTCATCACCAAGTCATACAAGTGAAATAAATCTTGCCTGTCAAAGATATGAAGTACCTCCAATAGATAGTTGAATGCCCTAAAGTTCCCATTGGCTCTGTAAATAACAAGATAGTCTCCATCTGGCGATGATACCTTGTTTAACCTTGTAATAACAGATTTTCTCTCCATTATTTCACTATCTATGGTACCTTCAAATGTAACAATCTTCAGACCCTTTCTGTGCTCATCATCACTATCAACATCTGATTGTGGTCTTTTTCTTTTCCTAGCAAGCATCTTCATATGACCATCTTTTCTCTTCTTTGTACCCTGCTCTGCTACATCTGGCTTTGCAGGTACCTTAGTTAAGACATCTTCCTTGACAAACTTCTTCTTCTTGTCAGGATCGCTAGCTCCTTCATTCAGTTCCTTAATCTTTCTTTCATCCTCATTGGAACCAATAACAGTGAAACTTTCATCAAACCTTTTCACTTTCTCATATAAAGCTTGTATTTCTTCAAAAGTTTTATTCTTCAGGTCTAAGTGTTTCTTGTTTCCAACATGTTTTAAGTAAGTCATCATTTGACTCCTAAGTTGAGTTCTTGTAGGTGGTCTATTTCTGATGGCAACAGCTCTTTGTTCTGCAAGAAACCTTCTTTGAGCTACAATTGTATCATGAAGGAATTTTGCTCTTTCTTCTATAGTGAACTGCTCTCTCTCTTCTTCTTGAAGCCTTAATGCTAGAAGTCTATCAGCTTCAATTCTTGCTTTGATGTCATCAAAATCTTGTATAAGAGCAGCATTTGTACTTCTCTTCACTAACTTTTTGACTCTTCTCTCTGCATCTTCAATCCTCTTGCACCATTCTTTGCAAATCTCCTCATCATGAGGCAAGCATCGTAAAACTTCTTTTTCAGATTCATTGATTTCTTCTGATTTCAGTGTCAGATCATCCTCTTCAATCCTTTTCTTGCCCTTGTCTTTGGGATCATCTTGGAAGACGGCTGTAAAGTTAAGAGAGATCTTGTTGAATGGCCATGGTCTTTCAATATTCACTACATCCTTTTTCGTTCAACTCCATTCTCTTTTTCATCTTGAAACTGCTTTGGGCTTGACTCATTGTGTGAGAAGAACTGAGCAATAGTTTCATCACACTAAAAGTTGTAGGAGTAGGTGTTGGAGTTGTTGGAGTAGCGCTTTCTTCCTTTCAGTTTGATCAACAGTACCTTCATCTGGTCTTGTCATAGAGAATATTGATGTGATTGTTGTAAATGCACTAGTTTTACAACTCCCTAAGCAGAGTACCTAATCGTTGCAGTGTAGTATAGCAAGGACTCGGGGGTTGTTATCGTTCTTTAGGGGAATAGCGTGTGAAGGCTCAAACTATATCTAACTAAGATCTAAGGGGTTGAGAAAAGATTATTTTGTATTTCTATATTTTATACAAAGCAAGTGAAGTTCTGGTTTTGAGAGGGGGTTTTGGTTTTAACTAATTAAACTAAAATTAAATCTAAACTACTTTGATGAAAACTCGATGGATAAACACACGTATTTACTTAATAATGCATTACTCTTTAGTCTGCTTCTCCTAATCCTATTGCTTTATCACACTTGTAATGATCTGTGTAAATATTTCCAAAGTCATGAACGAATTACACGAACCCGCCCTCTATGTAATATTCTGTTAAGGCAATGCACAAGTAAGGTGGTATAAAGACTATTACAAGGCCCCTAAGAGTACATTACATACATTGAAATATTTAAGAGGTGATCAACCATAGATGGGTAAGGTAGTATGAAGACTGTTACCGATGATATCCTTTCTACTCAATCATGTTTCCCTAAACGTCTATGCCAATGTAATATTTTATGCCTAGTTTTCAAAAGCCTAATGCGCAGATCCATCACAAGAAGTAATATTAAAAGGATCTACAAACTAAGTTTCATGCAATCATAAATAAATACTAATGGATCTAGACTAGCATCTTAAAGAGAAGCGAAGAACAATAATTAATCAAACAACACATAGACATATAGAAAGATTAAGAGATAAATGACTTCACTTGATTAAAACATGAGTAATAGGAGGTTACAAAGGGTTTTGAGAACCTAAAAACGACCTAAAAGCTGCTACAACTCGAACCCTAAGTATATGGTTCGTCTTCCAAAAGTTTCACCCTAATAATGAGTTTGTATATATAGAAAAGCAACTGAGACAGCGTCGGTTTATAATCCTGACGTCGTCTCTTCGCCGAATCTTCGTAAAACGCCTATTTCCCGACTCTTGATTTGACAAAAAATTAAAAACTTTACTCAAACACATGACCGAGAATGACCTTCCCGTCATTCTTTTATAAATACCAAAAATCCATTTACATTCAGACTTGTAAATGTCTTTAAATTAAACTAGACTCAATTACCTTCGAAACGGCGGGTGGCACGCCTTCTAACTCCTTACGGTTCATTCTATACGCCATTTTTAAAAACGACAAAACCGAAAAACCTTTCTGATGCACTTAGCCGCCGGTCGAAGTTCCTGGCCGCCGGCTAAATCCCTTATGAGGCCTTTAGCCGCAGGCCAAGGCCCTCCAACCACCTACCAAAGCCCTCAGACCTGCACTACTTTACCCTACTTGCCTGTTTACCCAAAACTCGACTTTTGTGACTCGACACATCGCAAAAACTTCCAGAACACATTAACACGATATATTACTTCATTATCATAAATATTCATGGTCTAAATGACCTATGAACACATACCTTATGGGGTTTACCAAATACCCCATTTTGACCCGTTTACAAATACTTTAACACACATCTATTACTAATGACCTTGACCCACTTTAACTTCAATAAACAAGCTTTTACAACTATACAAGACTATTACGACACTTCACATTTACAAAATACTTTAGCTCAACGCTTGGGGATTAAACATTGATTCGAGCTCGGTATCTAACACTATGCTCTACATAATCCAAATTCTCTTCCTTTGCGCACTTCCAACCTTAAGCTTTAATCCAAGAACTTTCCAACTTCATGTTAAACCTACAAAATGTTAAACAACTAAACCGTAAGCGAAACGCTTAGTAACTAACTAGATCAAAACATGATTATTACATCATTCATCATATTAGCGATATGAACACTTAAAACTTTTCTAACACATATCACCAATAGTTTTCATAACCAATGGCCATAATAACTTCCATAAACTATAACACATAACTATAATAACCTTAAACACATAACAATCACAAACATACCTTAATCATTGAATAATCATGAACTAACACTTGTGCAATCTCACTAGAAAAGCCTCTTTTAAAACCTTATTTGCTAAGCCAAGACTTTAATCCTACAATCTCATTCATAAACACATAATATGATGACATTCATATTAATCACATATTAATCATAGTTACTTACCTTGATTCCAAGCTAATTTACCAATAAATCACCATCCTTGATTCCAAGCTAATTTACCAATAAATCACCATCCTCTTCATTACTTGCTTTCCTAGTCAAATAATCACTGACACGATTAACATCTCTATTTTACATAACCAAAGCCCATTTTAATTATTATATGATCATTCATGATCATAACCCAAAATCACCAATTTATCTTAAATAATTAAATTACTTTAACTCACATTCAAAAACACCTTAATGTTTGGTTTAGCACTACAGTTACCCATGACCCCCAAATTTGGGTAAGTGAACCCTAACCCTTAATTCTTCACCTATAAAGCTGGGTTCTCTAATTAAAGGTTACTCTTCCTTTCAGATCATTGCTAATTACTTCATCACTAGCTCATGAAAATTGATCTTTCCCTCCATTTTCTTCTCTCTAAGTTGACACACTACAAGTACTATAAAGCTCTCTGGAATATTTTCGAATGTCTAGGAAATATCCGGATATTTATTGGTGTCAAGTTTGGACATTTGGCACATTAAGTCCTTTAAGTCTTCGCTCTTCTAATTTGGCCACGTTCTATTTTATAACTCAATTAACACTTGACCATTTTAGTCCCTTAGGTCCATTCTGCTTATAATTAAAGCCAATAAGATTTTCTACCATATTAAATACATATGGTCCAAAATAAAACCGATACGCCGTATCCTACCCATGGATACGCTGTACATCACGTGTATTAAGGCCATGCTAGACTTCCATTAATCCGTATTCTTGAATTTCGAATATTCCATATCCACTCTTATATCAATACTTCGTATTCACGTTTACCAATACGCCGTATTGGTTCTGCCAGCCAAATGCTTAAGTCTTTTGGTGGTCAAACTTACCTAATGGCCTTTTCATAATTAAATACTTAAAACCCAGTTTTGGGGTGTTACAAATCTATCCCCCTTTTTTAGATTTCGTCCCCGAAATTTCTTCGTCTAATATTAATCATAATTTGGTTATACTTAACCCCTCATTTATTTTAACACTTTTAAACATATACTCAACTAGTTGCAACAGCTATATGGTTTTGCAACTCTAGCCATTCTATAACACCTCTAATTACCCTTAACCCGTTCTACTCCTCGCTTGTTTATGTCACATTTACACTCTTTCTAATGACAAACGTCAGTTAGGTGACATTTACCATTTCTAATTCTATCATTTTAGTTAATTCATTTCTTACTCATCGCTCTTAATTACTTTATTCTACATTTTCAATCAAGAACTATACGTTCCTTGAGAAATTTATGGCATTTTAACTTTTCATGATTCAAACATTAACTAATACATTCGCATTCTTACGTAGCCATTTTACCATTCTTATAACGCTTTTCACTTTACTACTTCTTTTTAAATAATTTTTGTCAAGGGCTATAAGTCACTTGGGAAATTCAACACTTTGACTACATAAAGTCAAGCCTTGACTATTTAACTTTCCATATTCAACATTAAAGGTGCTAAAAAAACTTAAACGACCACCATAGTCCATTGCACCATGCTATATAGGCCATACAACAACCCTCATTTGAAATTTTATTCCTTCGAAACCAATACTCTTAATAACGTCTACAAACATGTGTTTCTACACCTAAAGGTGTACATGGTGGTGAGCCCTCTACTAAAAGTTGCATTTAAATTCTTATTTCACCAATCTTATTTCCTACGACGTCTAATTAATTTTTATACTTAATGTTTTCTACTTCTTTAATCCCTCTCATGCTATGTTGAGAACACATAAGCCCACTCATCTATACTTCTTTATTTACATTGAGAAGCATCTCAATCAATGTAAATAAGGAAATATAAACTTATGGTTCGGTGATTCCCAATCTCTTTATTTAAATAAAGAGGCGTCCTAATCTATTTAAATAAGGAGATTACGAATCATCCTACTTATACACTTTTGACATAACATTCATATACCTATTACCCGCTTTTACTTTCAACTTTTTTCATACTTTACATTTATCGACCACTATCCCTTCACTTTTTCTCACGTTACATTTTTACCTATTTTAGCCCTGGATCCAAACCATTATCAACCGTAAACCCTTGTGTACAATTAACATTCACTATTATACTTTAACAAGCTGTCCAGCAGTGGATACCATTATATTAGGCTATCCCAAAGGATACCATCACATTTATACTGGATCCAAGCTATGTTTAAATGTATCATTCTTTACCCCTTTTTGTCATTTACATAATTTTCTAATCATATACTTTTCCATTTCTACTTTTTATTTCCTTACGCAATTCTAACTCATACTTTATCATCTTTCATTATATTATACAAGATCCAACTGATACTTGTCAATCTCATATATTACATATTCATATGTATTTCCACATTGCATTAATTGTTCTCTTGTCAACCCCACGTTGACCTCAAGATCAATTTTATACCAATACATCCTTTTAATCCATTTAACTTTTTCACGTTTATAACCTCACATTTGGTTTGTTTTAAGACACACTCATTAATCCATTTTACTCATCATATATCCCCTTTATATATCTACATGATTCTATTCATTCATACATGTCTCGAACTTAATTATATCATACTATCACATATAACTTTATCAAGTCTCCTCATTACAACATGTCTATCATACTTCAATCATTTATTAGTAATTCATATAAGCACTTACTTTTAATACATAATAACTTTCAATTAAGCAACTTTTTCATAATTCAAACATTTACACATTTACTTGTCCTGGTTCATATTTTAAAGTTATGTTTCATCTATCATGCAATCTTAAGCATTTTACTTAGCTCATATATCTCATAATATCACACCATCATACTCATAATGTGCTACTTAGACATATAAATAACTACCATAGACTTTACATCATATAACATATATTTCTGTACTTAACACTTCTCCAATAAGTGTTATACATTCTAAGCCGCAATCATAATCCTCTAGTCTATGGAAAAATAACATATTCACATTTCATAATCATTCAACGTCTAAGCATTATCATTCTAATTGCCGCAAGCACTAAACTACCTTATAACTAAAGCATTCACATTCTTTGTTACTTATTCTTACGGCATACGCATCTACTAGTGGTCTAATTTTAGGCAACCTATCATGGAAACCTACTTCACTTAGACCGAAGCTCTGATACCAAGTTTTCCAGACTTAAAATTTGACCAAAATTTAAAAACTTTACTCAAACACATGACCGAGAATGACCTTTCGTCATTCTTTTATAAACTGACCAAAATCATTTACAATTCAGCCTTTGAAAATATATTTAAATGAAACTAGACTCAATTATCTTCGAAACGACGAGTGGCACGCCTTCTAACTCCTTAGGGTTCGTTCTATACGCCATTTGCAAAATCAACAAAACCAAAAAACCTTTCTGATGCAATTAGCCACCGGCCGAGGATCCTGGCCACCGGCTAAATCACTTTTGAAGCCTTTAGCCGCCGGCCAAGGCCCTCTAGCCGTCGTCCAAAAGCCCTTAGACATGAACAACTTTTCCCTACTTGCCTTTTTACAAAACCTCGAGTTTCGTACTCGACACAAATCGCAAGAACATACCATGAATACATTAGACACGACATATACTTCATTATCCATGAAATATTCATGTTCTAAATGACCCATGAACACATACCTTATTAGGTTTACCAAATGCCCCATTTTGACCCGTTTACAAAAACTTTAACACACATCTATTACTAATGACCTTGACCCACTTTAACTTCAATAAACAAGCTTTTACAACTATACAAGACTATTACGACACTTCACATTTGCAAAATACTTTAACTCAGTACTTGGGGGTTCAACATTGATTTGAGCTCGGTATCTAACACTAAGCTTTACATAATCCAAATTCTCTTCCTTTGCGCACTTCCAACCTTAAGCTTTAATCCAAGAACTTTCCAACTTCATGTTGAACCTACAAAATGTTAAACAACTAAACCGTAAGCGAAACGCTTAGTAACTAACTAGATCAAAACATGATTATTACATCATTCATCATATTAGCGATATGAACACTTAAAACGTTTGTAACACATATCACCAACAATTTTCATAACCAATGGCCATGATAACTTCCATAAACTATAACACATAACCATAATAACCTTAAACACATAACAATCACAAACATACCTTAATCATTGAATAATCATAAACTAACACTTGTGCGATCTCACTATGAAAGCCTCTTATAAAACCTTATTTACTAAGCCAAGACTTTAATCCTACAACCTCATTCATAAACATATAATATGAAGACATTCATATTAATCACATATTAATCATAGTTACTTACCTTTGATTCAAGCTAATTCGCAATAAAATCAACCATCCACGTTCATTGCTTCTTTTCCTAGTCAAACAATTACTGACACGATTAACATCTCTAATTTACATAACCAAATCCCTGTCATGGGTGGGGGTACAGCATGCATTCCTTCTGCTGTAACAAACCTATCATATAAAGGTTGATTTTCTAAATCACTTTTCTTATTCATAAATACACTTTGTAAAACTTCATTTTCATAACTCATGATGCCATCATATCTGTAATCCTCATAACCAAGCCCAAATTTATCATTAGCACTCATCTGTGTATTTAGCAGTTTACCAACATTTTTAGAAGAGTAGTGCCATTTTTCTACTTTAGCTTTTAAATCTTCTTTTTCTTTTTCAGCTTCTGCCAATAGTTTCTTATGATATGTAAGGACATCAGTTTTATCATCTAAGTCTATTTTCATAAACCTTATCTTTTCTTGATACCAAAGTTGACTTTGTTGATGAGCAACTAATTGTGCTTCTACTTTCTTTAAAGCTTGAGTATATGCCTTTATTTCTATGCTTGCATCACTAAGTTGTGCTCTTTGTTCATCATACAGTTTTTTAAGTTCAGCATAAGACTCTTTACATTCTTTTGAACAAGGAATTACCTCTGTGTCTGAGCCTGAACTGTTGCAAGCCATCAAAGCATAATATTCTTCTTCTTCTTCTTCTGAGTGACTGGTCCAATCAACACCTTCTCCATCAATAGTCACCAAAGCTTTAGAGTCCTCCTTCTTACCAGATCTTCTCCCATCCTTATTTCCAGAGTTCCAAGCATCTCTCCTCCTACTATCTTGATTTCCCTTGGTTCTGCACTCTCTAGCAAAATGCCTTGTCTTATGACAACCGTAGCACTCGACTTTAGTTTTGTCAAACCCAACTGGTTCCTTGGCATCAAATTGTAGCTTTCTACCTGTCTTTTTATAGAACTTTTTCATTCTTATGGAAATCATAGCGACCTGCCATTTCAAGACCATTTCTTCTAAATCAAACTCATCAAGCTGTTCTAAATCCTCATAATCCAATTGAGGGCAACTGGATTGATTTGCAAGTAAGGAGTATGATGAGGTTTGTTCATATTGTGAGTTATGACCAGAAGGATTTGACACACCATAAGCGGTACTAACATCATTAGTACTACTAGTGTTCTCAGAGACAAATGCCACATTTTGCGTGCTAGAGGATGTTGCAGTAGAGCCTTTAACATCATTCTCAAAGACTCTTAGATTATTATACAGATCATCAAAACTAAGACTGTCTACTCCTGGCTTGGTCCTCATGATCAAGGAAACTTGAGACCAGGCATAAGGTAAAGACCTAAGGAACTTCTGATTTGCATCCTCAGTTGAGACGCTTGCACCATGAATCTCTAATTAACTCAGAAGACTTTGAAACCTGTCATATCCTTTATGTAGTCCTTTTGAGTTTGATACAGAGAAACCTTCAAACTGTTGCTTTAGAATATACTTATGCATCTTCTTTTATTTATCATTTCCCCCAAATCTAGATCTGATGGCTTCCCACATCTCTTTAGCATCAGTCATTTTATGGAATTTAGCAAGATGACCTTCTGGTAAAGCCATAAACAAAGTGGTCCTTGCTTTTCTTTCTCTTTCTCTGGCTAAGATCTCTTCTACAGTCCTTGGAGGCAGAACCTTGATTTGACCTTGTGTATCTATGGAGATTGATACAGGACCATTTCCATTTTCTATAACTTCCCAGATAGGATAGTCTGTATGGGCCAAATAATGTTCCATTTTCATGGCCCATATGTCATATTCTCCCTTCTTGAGAATAGGAAGTTTGATGGTTAAAATAGTGTGAGGAGTTTGTTATAATGGTGGTGGTGGTGGTGGTGGTGGAATATCATCTTGTGATCCAGACATGATTAGTTTTGTAAGATAGAGGTTTATAACTGGTTTTTGTTCTTCTTACTCAGAGTTTCTCATAGGCTCTCATACCACTTGTGAGTCCCAAACTGAAAAAATCTTTGCAGCCTTCTAAAGGTGATAGCCAACTAGTTTAAATACAGATTGACTATAGAGAAACACTGACTATGAATACTTATTGTATATGTGGAATCTATACAATAGTATTAAGAAGAACAATGAAAAACTAAACTTTGATTTCTATTAATCTGCTTTAAGTGGTTACAGATTACTAACTATGAGATATGATTATATGAGATAAGATCTGTGTTTTTTTTGTGTATCATCTCTCTAATGCCGTAGGGTTCCTTTTATAGACCAAGGATAAACCCTAACAAGCTTACAAAACGCGTAAAAGATTATACATATCTTTTCCTACAATATCTCATACATATCTCTTAAACGGTACTAACTATTTTATACTAACAGTACTAACTATCTGAGCAGTACTTAACACTTTGTACTATCAGTACTAACTATAACTAGTGGTACTAAGTATATAACTAACGATACTAAGTTAGGAATGCATAATTCCCAACAATTTATTTTAGAAGAGTCTGTTGAGTCTTCTTTGTGGCTTTATTACCACCAAATCTTGTTTGTATAGAAGCAAACAAAGTCTTAGCATCCTTGTACTAATTAAATGTCATTAGATGTTCATTCGGAAGTGCCATCAGTAACATACTTCTTGCGTTCACATCATTCTTTTTTGAGCCTTTTCTTTAGTAGTTATAAGACCTGATACTAGTGTAGTTGAGGAACCATCAGCATTTGTTGTTGTTTGAGCTTCTGGTTTGAATGAGTTTCCATTCTCTATGACATCCCATATAGCATAGTCTCGTACTTGAAAGTATTGTTCAATCCTTAGCCTCCACATATCATATTTACCTTGTTTGAGAAAGGGCAACTTTGTAGTAGTAGTAGTTTGAGCAGTTTCTAGATCCATCTCTTCTAAGTGAGTAATGGGTTCTTCTTTTTAGTTTCTTCTAGATCAAAGTTTCAGAACACAAGCTCTGATACCACTTGTTGATCCCAACTTAAGATCGATTTCTTAGCTTGTAAAGGTTAAGTTACTTTGGATAAATCCAAAATAACTATGGTAGAAACTTTGTGAATACTAAAGAGTATGTGGAATCTACTCTTTAATACTTATAAGAATATAAATGAAACAGTAAACTGTATGAATAATGATATTACTAAAAAGCTCCATTATTATTATTATCAATAATACTAGTACTCTGTGTAGTACTAGGGTTTACAACCTTGAAGCTATATATAAAAAACGTATGAATGTATATCAATAATCATAACATAGGATCTCCTTTTATACACTAAGGAGTCCTTTACAAGATAACTACAAATCTTCTATAATTCCATTTTAGATAGTTTGGTACAAAGTTCCATCAATTCCTTTAGTTTCATGTTGTTCTCCCCACTTCCAAGTGTGTTAACTCTTGAGAGAGGTAGATCATTGTACTGTTTAGATACAGCCTCAAACCTAATTTAAGCGTCTGCACCCCCCCCCCCAATATGGTATCTTCGCACCTAGGACCACTACCTGAACTAGTTCCCTGAGGAAAAGACTCATTAAGTGTTGCCATGGATTGGGTCTTATTTATGTTACCACTATCTTGCTCTACTTCTAAGCTAGAAGCAGTAGTGGCAGCCCTTTCTATTCTGTCTTCCCATTCCTTAATGACAGTCTTATCTGCTACAAGGGAAATAGGTCCATTAGACTGAGATATATTAGTGGCCCATTTGGCTTTCCTAGGTCTTTGAGTCTTTTTGGATTAAGATAATGATGGAACAGTAATTGGTTTAAGATTAGGTAATGAAGCAGTTGTAGATGTGTGTTGGGGTTCAAATTAAGATCTTCTTATGACATATTTTCACCCAAGATAGCCAGCTGACTTACAATCTTCTGAAGCCTGTTAAAAATAGAATCAAGAGACTCTGTACTTGGAGCACTAAAGTTCTATTACATTTGTTTTAAAAGAGTCTTCTGAGTCTTCTTTGTGGCTTTATTACCACCAAATCTTGTTTGTATAGCAGCAAACAAAGTCTTAGCATCCTTGTACTGATTAAATATCATTAGATGTTCATTCAAAAGTGCCATCAGTAACATACTTCTTGCCTTCACATCATTCTTCTTTTGAGCCTTTTCTTTAGTAGTTATAAGACCTGGTACTAGTGTAGTTGAGGAACCATCAGCATTTGTTGTTGTTTGAGCTGCTGGTTTGAATGAGTTTCTATTATCTATGACATCCCATAGAGCATAGTCTTGTACTTGAAAGTATTGCTCAATCCTTAGCCTCCACATATCATATTCACCCTGTTTGAGAAGGGGCAACTTTGCAGTAGTAGTAGTTTGAGCAGTTTCTAGATCCATCTCTTCTAAGTGAGTAAAGGGTTCTTCTTGTTAGTTTCTTCTAGATCAATGTTTCAGAACACAAGCCCTGATACCACTTGTTGATCCCAACTTAAGATCGATTTCTTAGCTTGTAAAGGTTAAGTTACTTTGGATAAATCCAAAACAACTATGGTAGAAACTTTGTGAATACTAAAGAGTATGCGGAATCTACTCTTTAATACTTAGAAGAATATAAATGAAACAGTAAACTGTATGAACAATGATATTACTGAAAAGCTCCAATATTATTATTATCAATAATACGAGTACTCTGTGTAGTACTAGTGTTTACAACCTTGAAGCTATATATAAAAACGTATGAATGTATACCAATAACCATAACCCAGGATCTCCTTTTATACACCAAGGAGTCCTTTACAAGATAACTACAAATCTTCTATAATTCTAATAGATAACTGCCAATCTTCTAACTTAATAAGATATACATATCTTTTACAAAAATATCTCATACTTATCCCGTAAGTAATCTTGATAAACATTCTTCATCTTAATCCTTTCTCTTGTTTTTACCCTTCTGACAGTAGAAACTCTTCTAGCAGTTGTAATCTTTCAGCAGTTATAACCAACAGCATTAACTTTTATTCCAGCATCACTAACTGTGTATAAGCAGTAGTAACTACTTAGAATATTTTCTTCATTCTTCATCAGCAGTACTAAGTTACACTAGCAGTACCAACTTTATGCTAACAGTTGTAACTTTACTTAAGCAATACTAATATACACTAGCAGTACTAAGTTACACTAATAGTAGTAACTTTTATACTAGCAGTATTAACTACTTAGTAGTATTTCTTCTAAGTCTCCGAGCAGTCTTAAATTCCATTAGCAGTAGTAATATATACTAGCAGTAGTAACTCTAACCTTAGTAGCAGTTACTTCCAAACAGCATCAAGAAGCTTTTAATCCTAACATTTCTTGTCTTTTATTTTGATATCAAATTCTTGTAAGAGCAGGATCCAACGAATAAGACGTGGTTTAGAATCTTGTTTCTTGAATAGGTGC
>BQNB010032207.1:0-18030 GCA_026074375.1 Tanacetum coccineum | reverse complement strand
AACGCCCTGCTCCAGCAGCAGCACCAATCGGGACAAAAAGATGAGGGAAAGCAGGAGTCACGATTTCCATACCAAAAGCAGCATTTTCCAGAAAATCAGCGAATAACCTCCATCCCTTTGGATTCACATCAAAATGCCGTCCGAATTTTGAGAAAAATATTTTCCTTAAATAGCCAATTCCGTCCTTCAGTACCCAATTCACAGCTGCAGCAGTTGGAATTGCACCTTTTCCCAACACAACCGCATATAGCAAAGACTACATATACAACTCAGAATCAAACACCATATCGTCAAACACTTTAGTACCACAAGTCACAACATTCATATCAGATGGTGTGGTGGTTATGATGGGTTTTAATGGGTTTATGGTGGGGTTTGTGAAGAGGTAAGTTGACGGTTGTGATTTTGGTGGGAAGATGGTTAGGGTTTAAGGAAGTTGAAATGAGGTTCAAAGTTGTTGACTTTGTTTGGAGAATCATTCTATGTTTTGTTGTTGGGAAGAAGAGTGTTGTTCGATTGTTGTTGGTTTTATACGTTATGGAATTCTCTAAATCAAATGAAAGACTTTTCAAACAAGGTTTCTAAGGAATTCTCTAAAGTCTGCTACAAGCACCAAACTCTAACAATCATTGATTTCACCTGAAAATGTTACTCAAAAACGTCAACAATAATGTTGGTGAGCTCGTAGATTTTGACTCAAAACCAGTCGTTGTGCCAATGTTTTACACGGTTGGACAATTGTGCTATATGATAGTGAATATATGCAAATCAACCCATGACTTAGCATCCTCGCTATTTATGTAACAAGACCTAGCATCCCTGCTAGCCTTAACCAGCGCGTACCAACGCTCTTAGGGTCGCAACCCCGATGACATACCACGCCTAAGGCCTACCAGCTGGAGCGATTAGGGTGAAGAACCACACAGAATGAATTCCATAGCATACGAACATCACATAATATTCACATAGCAGTCATAAGCACATTAATTATCCTAAAATATAATAAAACCACGTTTTGCACAGATCAAAAAACAGTTCAAAAGAATACTTTGAGTATCATTTTCCCCCAATGAGAAAAACAGTAAAAAGTGGGGCTACGAGAACTCACCTCGTGTAATAGTCTCTAATAGTAAACTAAATTCATAAGCAAAGGCAACAACTTCCGCACACAACCTAGTCTAGTTAATGTCTCATGTACGGTTATCTTAAACATTTTAGTGGTGTGATGGTTGGTGACATAACTCTAAAATACTATATTTATCCATATCTCAATACAATATACTTATACTTATACTATTTAAGAGTAATAGATAAGTAATATAGTTAAATATTTATAATATAATATTATAAATATATTTCGATAAGTTCATTCAGCACACTTAGTTACCAAAAATATATCGTTTATACTATACAAAATAGAACGTTTAGTGAATTTATTAAAATAATAAAATAATAATATTTTATTATTAAAAATAAAGTTTACGTTTTAAGTAAAAATTCTAAGTATAGACTTTTTACAAAATTTTGGCATGACCCGTATGTTTATACGACGTTTTCCAAGGTTTTCAAACCTCTTTTCCAAACAAATTTCCCATTTCGACACTTTACGAACCAAATTCTAAAATCCTCGTTTCATCACGTTTATCAAGACACATTCTCAAAACGATCTTTCATATAGTTTCACAATTATGACCACTTATTGGGCCGTGAGCCCATATGCTCAAAATAAGTATATTAAGCTTCAAAATAAGCTAATAAGCTACGTATCGCATTTGGTTAACACCATAAGCTATAATATTAGTCCGCAAAAATATGTCATACTAGGAAAATAACCAAGAATACCCTCCTTGTATTTCCTTAAATTTTTGTGAGCTAATAAGCCCAAAATAAGCCATTCGAACCAATCAAATAAGCCACAATAAGCTATATACACAATAAGCTACATAGCAAACATATGTTTTTCAACAATCACGACCACAATATCAAAACTAACAAAACTTATGTTTTTCCCTTTTTATTTCGAAAAAAAACGCACCCTTAACATCCTTTTGTAAACTTTTCGCTTTCGATTTTTAACGATCGGGTCGTACAACTAACATCTATGCATCACTAGCAACCCAAAAGTACAAGTTAAAAATAAATTTGAAAGACTTACAAAAATGGTCTTCAAAATATATTTTGACGCGAACCGGACAACCCAAACGTTGTTTAAATGATTACCCGAACACTAGAATCAACCCAAAGTATCACCAATCTTCATGTTTTTGATCAAAATTTGAAAAATAAAAGTTGTATGTGTGTTTTTGAGTTCGGACGAGCTAGGGAGAGAAAGAGAGAATTAGTGTGTGTGTTTTGTTTTGAAAATCATATGAAATGCATGAACCTTGGAAGCAACAAAACATATAGGCCAAATATTAGTACTCCTCTTGGACCACAACTCCTAAAAAGAAGCCTTGTTGTTTTTTTTGTTCTATAGCCGGCCATAGGAATCCTAGGGGCTCGGGGTTCTCGTTTTCTTGTCGAAATCACTTAAAAGCTCGTAAAATATTTCCAGAAGTTATTTGACATTTTCATTCATCTTAAAATGTTTTCCAATAACTTAGGGTATTTACTTGACATATTTTCATTTTAGATCTCCCAAAAACTCATTTGGACATTAACGGACGTGTCGGGACTCATTTTTCGGCAGTTTTCAGAAATTCACGGGTCAACCACCCAGAACTTATAAAACACAATAGTATCCTCCAGTAAGGCTTATTACACATAATAAACCATGAAATGCTTCATATCTCTTGAATTTATCACTGCCAACATGATACGATATTCTAAATAACGGGCAAACGCCAAATAGTCGAAGGACTAAATTAGAATATTCAAAACACGAAAAGGGCAGGGGTTACATTCTACCCCCCTTAAAAGAATTTCGTCCTTGAAATTCAACTATTATTAGCACTAAACAGATGCGGATACTTAAGCTTCATCTGATCTTCACGTTCCCACGTGAATTCAGGCCCACGTTTTGAATTCCACCGAACCTTGACGATGGCAATTCTACTCCGCTTCAATTTCTTAAACTCTCGCTCCATGATTTCCACAGGCTCTTCCACAAAATTCAACTTATCATCCACCCTAATCTCATCTAGAGGGACTTGCAGTGTTGGATCAGCCAAACACTTCTTAAGGTTCGACACGTGGAACGTGTCATGAACACCATTTAGTTCCTCAGGCAAATCTAACCGATAGGCCACAGTGCCTACTTTCTCAATGATCTCAAAGGGTCCAACGAATCTAGGTGCTAGTTTTCCTTTCTTCCCAAAGCGTACCACACCTTTCCAAGGCGACACTTTGAGCAGGACATGATTACCTACACTAAACTCTAGAGGCTTCCTTCTCTTATCAGCATAACTTTTCTGGCGATCTCGCGCAGCCTTAAGTCTATCCTTAATCTGCGAGATTTTCTCAGTGGTCTCTTGCACTAACTCAGGTCCTATCAAATGACCCTCTCCAATCTCAGCCCACATAATCGGGGAACGACACTTCCTACCATACAAAGCCTCAAATGGCGCACACCTCACACTAGAATGATAACTATTGTTATATGAAAACTCGACCAATGGAAGATGAACGTCCCAACTTCCCTCGAAGTCCAGAACGCATGCCCTTAGCATGTCTTCCAAGGTCTGGATCGTACGCTCACTCTGACCGTCGGTCTGAGGGTGGTAAGCCGTACTCATGTCTAACCGGGTTCCTAATGCCTCTTGCATTGACTGCCAAAACCTCGATGTGAACCGACTATCACGATCAGATATGATCGAGATCGGTACACCATGCCTAGCAACGATCTCATTCAGGTATAACCTAGCCAATCTATCCATCTTATAATCCTCACGCATAGGTAGGAAATGAGCAGACTTAGTCAATCGGTCCACAATGACCCAGATTGTATCATGCCCACTACTAGTCCTAGGCAACTTAGTTACGAAATCCATTGCTATCCCTTCCCATTTCCATTCAGGAATCTCAGGTTGCTGCAGCAAGCCAGACGACCTCTGATGCTCAGCCTTTAAACAAGTCAAACACCTACTCACATATACGACTATGTCTTTCTTCATACCAGGCCACCAATACCTATCCCTAAGGTCATAATACATCGAGTACTTCGACTTATGGGCTTCGTCCATTATCAGGGTTCTCACATCACCTTTCAAAGGAACCCATATTCGATCCAGGTAATATAACGCTCCATCATTCCTAAGTTCGATCATCTCATCTACACCTCTCTGCAATCCTGCAGATTCATCAGACGCCTCCTTCTGAGCCGCTAGTATCCTATCCTTGATACTCGACTAAAGGGTCATGTTCATTGCTCTAACTCTCTTAGGTTTCACTCTCTCTTTCCTACTTAGCGCATCAGCTACTACATTTGCCTTACCAGGATGGTAACGAATTTCACAGTCATAATCACTAAACAACTCTATCCAGCGACGCTGTCGCATGTTCAACTCTTTTTGACTAAAGATATGTTGGAGACTCTTATGATCTGTGTATATGACACTCTTTGTCCCATACAAGTAATGTCTCTAAACTTAAAGGCAAACACACAGACATGTCACCTAGTTCTAAAATATTGGGTGGTGTAACTTCTTCTCATTGATTGTCCATTGCTTGAAACATAAGTTATTACTTTATTCTTACATCAACACGTCATCTAATCTAGGCCTGATGCATCACAATATACCACAAAATCTTTTCGTCCATTAAAGAGAGCTAGAACAGGTGTGTTACACAACGTATCCTTCAAGGTTTGAAACGCATTCTCCTGCTCCTCACCCCAATCAAAGGTCTTACTTTTTTAAGTCAAGACAGTAAGCGGCTTAGCTATCTTAGAAAAGTTATAAATGAATCTACGGTAATACCCTGCCAATCCAGAATTGAACAAACTTTCAGGGACGGTATTATGTTCTAGGGGTTCTTGTCCCACTTCTTAAACGGCCTTAATCTTACTAGGGTTCTACATGGATCTCCATCACCATTACATTCACGATGATAAGAAATGTACTTCTCGTAACTATAATTCATACTTTAGAAAACTTTAGCTACAACTTCTCCTTTCTTGCATGCAAATCTAAAACTTAAAGTCCTAGGTGCATTCATAGTCTCTTCCGGGTTTTAGAGTAACTCTAAGATATACATCAATGAATCAACTATGCACAAACCTTGTATAGGTATACGGTTTCTACACACTCGGTTCATTAGATCATAAATAAATCAGTTGGGTAGGTTATGTTAAACCACTATAAGGGCATTACTGTGGAACTCTTAAAAATAATACATATAGGTCTAACACATTGGTATTTGGAATATCGTCCTCATACACTCTCAACTGATGGTATCTGGACCTAAGGTCTATCTTAGAACAAGTATATGATCTTAAGTTGGTCGAAACATAGTCGGCTATCCTAGGGAAGTGGATAAGGTTCTTTATGGTCAACTTATTCGATCCTATATAGTCAATACACATCCTAAAAAGGATCCGGACCTTTTTCTAACGAAACAATATGGTGCTCCCTAAAGGCGGATGAGCGTCTGTCGAATGATAACTTTGTCCATGGAGTTCCATGAGTTGTACCTAACAACCTCTCCAATTCAGAAGGTGCCAACGATAGTGGAGACTTTGCACGGCATGTGTCAGGATTTAACTTAAATCCGAACTCGATTTACTAATACTAGGGATATAAATCCAGATAAGAGATCACCAGAAATACTCAACAAAATCTCTTACTACAACTTAATCTCTCTTGTTCCTTCTCTTTAGCCTTAGCACTCATTAACTGCCTCATCTTTTCTTCGAGTTTCTCTCCTAATACTCAAAGCACCTTACCATCTAGTAGGGGTATCTTTACCACCTTCTCATGATAAATTATCTCAGTCTTATGGTCAGACAACTAATCCATTCCTATGATCACATCGAAACTCCCACTTCTAAAGGGTATCAAGTTATATCGAAACATGCCTTTATCTCTAGTTTGCAAACCCCCTAATACTTTATTAATCTTACTATGCTGCCCGTAGCTATCTCAAAATTAAATATCATAATGAAAACCTAAATAACTGGGAGTGCATTTTGTTGTTTCTAAATGTGTTTCAAACAGATACTAAGAGTAAGGAATGATATTACTATCACTGGTTATCTTATTCTCTGGATAATTCACAAGATGTATTTGTTCAGAATATGGCATCTCTTGCACACTTTGATTTAGCATATCATTATGAGTGTTGTCAGAGTATGGTACCTCAGAGAGAACATCTGAACCGTAACTAGACAAATTGGCCATAAGAACTGCTTTGGCTGTAGAGATTTCGTCACAATCAGAATCATACGCATCCAAATCATCGGCATGATAAGGTGCATTATGTGTAATGACCGACTGTGTAACTGGACCTTCTGTAACACCAGGGTCTGCCAAGAGTTCCAATTCATCCTCATTCATAACTTTACCCTTTCCTTGAGCTTCGACCAATAGAACTTTATCCCTGAACCACGTAGCATCCCTTTTCCTCTTTGGCTTTGGACACTGTCTTGCCATATGACCTTCCCCTTGGCAGTTAAAATACTTTACAACCCTTTGTTGACCTGAATGATTCCCTCCTGTTCCCGAAGTATTAGCTCTTGTTCCTGAAGTACCGGCGGCATAAGAATTTTGTCTCCCCTAAAGTGGTTGAACAGTCACCCGTCCATCATGAATAGTTGCTTGTTGTCTTGGGTTTGATGAATTTCTTAGCTGATTTTTGGTAGATAGGAAACGAGATGTGATGACAGTAGACAGAAATGACATCATTTTGTTAATGGCATCAATAGGGTCATCTCCTTGCTTAAACACATGAACTGCTAGACCAGAGTCTATCTGAGGAAATTCAGCCATATGTGTTTGTTGATTAACTGTGGAGACATTATATTCAATTTAAGGAACATATTGTGGTTGTGGACAATCCTCTTGATGAACAGTTGATGAATAAGCATTTGGATACGATGCTGATGGATAAGTGATTGCATGAGGTTTGGATGGATAAGTAGTAGAGTAATGTTGTGTGGGATGAATTGATCCATATTGAGGAGACGGAGATGGTGAAAATTGTTGAACCTCTTGCACAAGACAGTATCAACAGCACAGAGTTCTTTAAGTCCCCACCCCACTCTGTTTGATTTATCCCACTACTATAGAGCTAAACAGATGTTTCCCTAGCTATGAACCATTACGTAGTCTGTCGTAGAGTGCGTCTCTCTTGTCACCATGTGAACCCACTATTACTATCTCCTATCTACTGTGCTCGCACTCATTGACTATGCTAATTTGTGTGTGTGCCGTCTACTTTTTCATACCGCAATACCTCCCGCTCTCGCACTGTTACTCTAATGTGACCCATCATACTGTGTGACCCAGATATGATGCCAGTTTTGATTGTGACTATCAACCCCCCCAAAATGCACAGATCCCCCCCCCTACATTCTCTTCCATCTAGACATTAATCTGTAATATCACTTCTCGTGTACTCTGTGTAATCCATACTCACAGTTCTACGACATGTCTCCGATCCATGCATACCAGCACGTGTCTCACATATGTGTCCCCCTCCATAGATTCACAATAATAACACTCAACTCACCTCGTGTCCTTCACTCCTGTATAGTTATCGGCGCCGCAAGTCATCTACCATCATGCTAATCACCCCACGTATTGTCTATGAGAAGACTATCCTCACACGTGACCGTTGAGAGTACTACCTCTATGAAACTACTCCATAAAATCCACAGTCCCACTGGCAGAAACCCGTGTCAGTGAAACACGAATCCTTCCCCGTGTTCCTTGCAATGTACTACTCACAGTCCCCTAAGTGTATATTACCCTCCATGTTCCCCCCAAGATCCCATAATCATAACACTATACTAGAACACCCACATTGTTGTGTGATCGTAGTACTAAAACTCTCTCTACAGTGTCACTCATACCTAGATCTCTCTGCTATTCCATAATCGCCCCCAAATACACCATCTACATACACTAAACTCTATTAGAAACACTATGCACACTTGTATCCTCGTGTAGACATCCAATCTCGACAATAATGTACCAAACATTTTTCCACTGTGATCCCGTCCCTCCAGAGTCTTAAGACACCCTGTAGAGCCCTACATCCCGTCTCCACTCGCCCTCGCGAATCGCATCACCTCCTACCCTCATCTCGTGTGTGTGTCTGTCCACACCTCCCAATCAAACACCCCCAAACATGCAAAGACTCATAGACAACTGTATGTTTGACCGCCTCCTATACCGTTAGAGAATCCGCCATGCAATAGAGAGAGTACTGCTCCCAACCATCTCGCCTCTCAACTATTTCTTTATGCCACTACATCATGTACAACTCAGTAGTGTGATAGCCCCAGATCTAACAGAACATCAACCCTAGACGCGTACAGAGTCTCACTGATTCGCTCTATTATAACACATTAATGTCGCTGTGTCATAACTATAACACACGCATAACACCTCTGAGACGTCACTGTATTTCTTATATCCGCTAATAAAACTGTCGCACGATAAAGATGAGTCCTCCTAGTAAGTTGCAATACCCTATGTGCAATACACACAATGCACTCTGCGTTGACCCTAATCACTAACAGACTCACCCTGTGAAGATCCTGATAGAGAAAATAACCACCCCCCCTCGCTCTTCTTGTCTAAACCCCCTGTGCTGCTACCGTACAACACATTATTTTCTCACCCGTTGTAACATACTCTCACACAAAAGTAATTCATAGACCTATAGAATCTATCCAAAATCTCAGACCCAAATAACAACTACTTAACCACACACCTTACCCCATAATCGTCAACTAATTGTACTTACACGCCCAATGAGACACCCCCCGCTGAACTCTCTGCGCTAGACATGAGTCAGAATTCAAATATCCCCAACACTCAACAAACCAACCACACATAAATTCCATACCCTATCCCAAACCATAAACCCCCTCCCATATCTAGTTAGATCGACAACAATCACGAGTGAATGTCCAAAAATGATATGTCCATCATTACCCCTGCATCTGAAGAATTGTGAGCCACGTTCACCAAGTGAAAAGACCTCTCACTTCCCCCGAAAAAGACCCCATCCACCCCCCTGCCCAGCACAACATCCTCCTGTTTCTCTCTACATAATCACCATATCCAAGACAAGAGTCCCACCCTCCACTCTAGTACTCGCCCACTCTATGCTCAGGACCAAGAGTAAACACTAACTAATAATAAGTAACGCGTGTGTCTCATGCGTTTGTTCTCCATCAGCCACACCCATGATATGTGTGTGCTCCCCACTCCAATACGGTATAAATAGCAACTATCAACCATCACGTGCATGGATCCTTGTATACGTCTCTGCACCCCTATGTTTCGTCTCAGTGAATTAATGTGTATAACCCCTGAACTCTCCCATAAAGAATATCGAGATCTCATACTCGTAATAGAGATCACAACTGTCAGGACGCTACTCCTCAAATAGTATGTTCAATGTATTGTCACAAGATGTTAACTTAATGTATCAGAGACAGTGATCTTAAAGTAACGCTACCGTCAACACACGTTCTCAGACCAGACAAGCGCAGCATCATTACAATACGGTCAATACAGCACCGTGCCTCTGAAGGAGCTTAGCATACGTTCAGTACATAGTGACTGAGTCCGCAATGCTGGGATGCCGATAGTTTAATTCATTGTCTACATGTAATACGAAGTATACGCTGCTAGTCGCAGAATACTAATTCACTCTGCACATCCGCAGGATCTCCTCGATACACAAGGTCTGTGTGCTCCTCTCCTCTCAGAAGGATGACCTTCTCGTTCATATCCGAGACACTTGGTGTCTCACTCCCATGCTACGCTCTATGTGTAGCTACGCTGAATAGCAGACTCTGACATATCTCTCACACGGACATATAATGAATCTAGAATCATATGTGAAGTACTTTCGCTCTCCATGTGTATTTTCAGACCTCGCAGTGAAATAGGCCATGGTCTCCAGTGACTTGGATAACTCGCACATATAATGTAGAGGCTTGAACATGTGCTGTTCAATGCAGCAGAACTGTGTTGTCTCTCATATGCTGCTTACCAAGCGATAATACTAGCGCTCACTAGCTGTATGTGAACATGAGTGCTCTCCATGTGATATAGAAAGTAGTAAGAGAGTATGCGGTGCACGCAGTCCTGGCCAGCAGTAATTAGATACTCGAGGATGGTGGGTGATTCTGTGTGACCCTAGAAGCCTGTGTCAATACTAGCTCCTCACGACTTGTCTGCGTACCATACTGCCTCTCTGATATCGAGATCTGAGAGCCCTAGTCTGAGCAACTCTACTACTTACATATACGCTGACTTACCTCAAGACAGCGTGTCTCTAGCCTATATACTAGCCGACTCGCTGTTTGTGTTATCAAGAACGCTCGACACATTGTGCTGATCTGCATTTCGATATAGAATCTCACACAGGTTTAGTGACTAGTGCCAGTTGTGAAGAGTGTCCTCTCGCAGTCTGAGGCCAGTATATCAATCGGTCTTATAGTGCGCACCAAGCGTGTTGTGAGTAGGATAAGAGTGATGAGAGCGATCGAATGAGCATAGATTAACACGTATAAATCGCGCGTGCGTGTAAAGTAAGTCTAAGTGTGCATACGTGTTCAGGACTCAATTAGAAAAGTGGACGTAGACTCTCTCTCGAGAGAGTGTCCTGATAATTGACTGTTTGTGTGTCGCAAGTATAGACTAGACTCTGTAGTAGAAAATTTGACCAGAATCGCAATATGAGGTAGATAGACACTTGCATCGTAGAAGATCTTCCAAAAAGTAGATGTGCGCTTGCCGTCCCAGAGGTCCGACTTCTCGAGATCGATATTAAATTGATTCTCCGATGGGTGTCAAAAAACCTGGGCACTTTAGCGTGATGAGGCTCGGGGGACATTCGAGAGAAGAAAGGTGCTACATGGAAAATCGCGCACTCAAATGAGATTCATTCTCACTTTTGTTAGAGGGTGTGTGTGGTCGTGATACTGCTGTGTGTTTCGAGTTAGTATTGGTTTATTTTGTGTCGCTCTCAAAGCGGTGTCTTCAAAACGTGTGTTCAAAAATCTGACACTAGTTAGAGAAAAAGCAGCCGATGATTCTGGGCTGTGTCTGTCTGATGGTGAATCGCGAGAGTTATGCCGTGAACTTAGTGCACTAGATCTGTACGCGGTAAGACCATGGTTACGCTTCGCCGCCTATTGAGGTTGTGTCAGAAAGTGTGCGTACTCGCGACGAACCACCTCTGTTAGAAGAATGTATATAAATAATGTAGTTGCAGCTGAGAACGCGACCGTCGGTAAGAAGGCAGATTATAGTGAATAAAGTCAGAGCTGTGGGAGCCAGAGGGCGTTGTGTACGCTCGTGTGTGTGTAGGCTTTATTTTCTATGTAGATCTGAGCGCCCTAAGAATGGTGTGGTCTCCTCAGCAGTGAATTTGAGGATGAAGATTTTGGATGCGTTATTTTCAAGGAGTTCTTGTACAACTCATGACCCTTTAGTATTGAAGATAAACAAGCACGAAGAAGTACAAAATCTTTGATGGTATTGAACACGACAAAAGGAAGTAAATCTTTCGTATTATGTTGGAACACTCTCGCTCAGAAAATCGCACACAAACACTGAGCGGTTTAATCGCAGATTCCTATTGGCCTGCGTGATACCACATCGATAAGAGAATACTAGATTTAGTTCTAACACTCATAATCCAAGAGATGAAAAGAAACTGGGATGAGAGAGAAAGGAGGGTATGAACACTTCTAACGGACGAGAAAGGAGGAAAAGGAAAATATTAGTTTTAGTGACATTGCTGATTAGTGGATACAAACTCACCCACTCTCCAAGGCATTAGAGAAAGGGGGGGTATAAATTACCTCCTAAGAACTCGTGGTCGGCCATATGGGGCTCTTAGTCGGGCTTACCTATTGGGCCTTGGCCTCCTTTAGCTAGACTATTTAGTTTGCACAAATATGACTCTATACTGAGCTTATCATAACGATATAACTAGAACTGACCGCGGGATCCCCCCCACTCCTTTTTGTGTTCGCCTAACAACCTCTTACATAGCATTGATGCCCATACGTCCACGCTGGTATTTCTCTCACCTAATATTGTCTTCCCCACAGTGCTAATATAAGTATTGCACAAAAAGAAATGATTATTATTTATATTACCATTCTCCTATTAAAGTCATCCTCCCTAATATTTTACCTCTTATGTCTAACAGATGTAGATAGTAGTGGAAAGACAAAGATATTTAGTCGGCACCAGAGTCCAAACATCAGGTTAGCTGGCATAGTGATTGTTTAAACAGTAAACGTACCCAGTCATGATGTTTCGCGGTCTCTCCTGGTAAGCCTCTTCTGCTGCCCATATAAAACCTCGCCCTTACCCCTATGCCTCGGTTCCCTTGGTTTCCACGACCCTGACCTCCCATAAATTAATGAGCCACAACGTGTTTTTGTTGTGGTTTCCTCTTGTTCTATGATGCCTGATTCAACATAGGGGTAAAAGTGACCTGTGTGATTCTAGGTACTACCCTCGCTCGTAACAGGTTCTAGCAACTAGGTTTCTAGCATTGATGGGGTTCACATTCTCTAGGTGCCATGCTACCAATCCTTTCAATCCTTAGCAAAATGTCCTTAGCGGTTATAGTTGAAACAACTATGACAAGGTGTTTCAGGTGGATGGTGATAGCTACAAGTGGTACACTTGGGTGCCGTACCCGTGTAACCTCCCCTAACAGGGTTTGCGGTCATAGCAAAAGCATTTCTCGTTCTAGTCCTTTTGTTATCATCCCTCCCATTCCTATCGTTCTCCTCAATTTCCTCTCTTCTCAAGGTTCTTTTTGATTGACCCATTCCTAAGGTCTTCATCAGTCAATGTGCCAGCTAATTGCACAGCTTTTTGGATGGTCTTTGGCTCCGTTGCTTCCACCATTCCTTGAATTTGTGGAGCAAGGCCATACACATACCTCTCAATCTTCTTACCTTCCGGGGTTACTAACTGAGGAACTAACCTAGCCAACTCATGAAACCTATCAGTATACGCAGCATGGCCAGCCCCGACCATGACATGATTCCATAACTCAGTTTCTAGATTTTTTATCTCATAACTCGTGCAAAATTCCTCTATAGTCAAAATCTTAAAGTCTTCCCAAGACATGCCTACAGCGGCCTCTTGAACCTGTGTGCGAATCTTAGAATTCCACTACGTGAGAGCCTTACCAACAAATAAACCAGCTAAATACTTCACCCTCTAACTATCCCTACATCCACTCATATCATGAACCAACTCAATCTTCTCAATCCAACAGGTATACACTATAGCACCTCCCTTACCATCATACTCTTTTGGGTTACATGCTAAGAATTCCTTATAAGTACAGCCCCTACGGTCATTTCCCTCAGTGGCATTCCTAACATCACCCTGGATGTGGTCATTGACGGCATCGCCATTTTGGTTCCTACCAACTCCTTGACCTCTACTTTGGTCACCTACTTGGGCTACAATAGTAGGGAGTAAATTCTGCAACTGCTATGCAATGATGGTGGAAAAGTCAAGGACTCCGTCAAAACCACCATTCACCTCACTATCCTGACCACCTACTTGGCCACCCGGACCATCATTTCTACCATCACCCTGATTACCAAAATGACCTCTAGTCATACCACCACCTCTATCGGCTCGTCCACCCATTCCCCCTCCTCGTGATGCGACAGCAGGCTAGCCAGCACTTCAGGTCATCATCGTAGGCGACATTATCTACACGAGGGAGAACATGGGCAATGTTAGATAGGTGGGACGGTCAATACGCACAAGATAGCCTAGTATACTATATCGCACCACCTATGGTCTTAAGGTGTCAACACCAATCTGTGTGGACGAAAATACTAGGTATGCGTGAGTCGTGATACGTCCATAACTACGTTGGCCACCATATTTATACTTGTATCCTTTCCTAATTATACTTAGTATTAGGCTCACGCATTTCAATGAATGACGTCACTAACACTACATACCACATAACCACATAAGCACGTATAAGAGGAACACCGCGCACTTTGATCCTATGATGCAACTATATAAAGGTTCCTAGGTTATAGTCTAGGCCAAACCACCTAGTTCTCTATAACCTTGGCTCTGATTCCCATTCTGTCACACCCCGTCATAGGCGGAAACACGGAAATGCGACATGATGATCAATCACAACACAAGATACAAAATAGAGAAATCTAAAATGCATAAATGAAAAGTACATTCTAAAATGCATAAATGAAAAGTGTCCTGCATGCACTCCCATCACACCTCAATAAGCTTTGAGTGATGTCCCAAATCCAAGAACCACCAAACATAGTTAGCCAATTTTACAAGTTAAGCCCACGCTAGGGGCTCTGAAATCTATTTTCTATCTGCAATCCTTAAAGAATACCAATACCAAAACGTACATCAATCGCAAGACTTTTCTCAAACAAGATCTAAGGAATTCCTAAAGTATTGCAACAACAGCACCTTACTTCTAATCAGATAATTTATTTCACTCTAACGATCATTAATTTCACCTGAAAATGATACTCGAAAACGTCAACAATAATGTTGGTGAGCTCGTAGGTTTTGACTCAAAACCCAGTCACTGTGCCATGTTTTATACGGTTGGACAATTGTGCTATATGACAGTGAATATATGTAAATAAACCCGTGACTTAGCATCCCCGCTAATCATGTAACCAGCGTGTACCAACGCTCTTAGGGTCGCAACCCCGATGACATACCACACCTAAGGCCTACCAGCTAGAGCAGTAAGGGTGAAGAACCACACAGAATGAATTCCAATGCAAATGAAACATCACATAATATTCACATAGCAGTCATAAGCACATTAATTGTCCCAAAAGAAAATGAAACCACGATGAAAATGAAACCACGTTTTGCACAGATCAGAAAACAGTTCAAAAGCATACTTTGAGTATCACTTCCCCCCAACAAAAAAGATTTAAAAAGTGGGGCTACGAGAACTCACCTCGTACAATAGTCTCCAATAGTAAACTGAATTCACAAGCAAAGGCAACAAACGTCCGCACACGACCTAGTCCAGTTAATGTCCTATTTTAAATCATTTATTTCCAAACAGTTTTCAAATTTGATACATAGAGGTTAGACGCTCGTTGTACGGTTATCTTAAACGTTTTAGTGGTGTGATGGTTGACGACATAACTCCGAAATACTATATTTATCCATATCTCAATACAATATACTTATACGTATACTATTTAAGAGTAATACTAATAGATAAGTAATATAGGTAAATATTTATAATATAATATTATAAATATATTTCGATTAGTCTATTCGGTACACTTACTTACCAAAAATATACCGTTTATACTATACAAAATTGAACTTTTATGTTTGTAAAACATTTTGGGAAAGTTTCGAGAAAAAATATATTTTTTGTCTTTTAGTGAATTTATTAAAATAATAATAAAAATAAAGTTTACGTTCTAAGAAATATTGCTAAGTATAGACTTTTTACAAAATTTCGGCATGACCCGTACGTTTATACGACATTTTCCAAGGTTATCAAACCTTATTTTTAAACAATTTCCCATTTCGACACTTACGAACCAAATTCCAAAAATCTCATTTCATCACGTTTACCAAGATGCTTTCACATTATGTCTTTCAATATAACTTCACAATTACATCTCGCTTTCCAAAAGTTTGCCAAAACTCCCAAAATAACTAGTTACGGCTTATTGGGCTTTAAGGCCCAATAAAGGTCCGTTAGACTTTTTATGTATACAAAATATGTTTTAAGCCCAAAACCAAGGCCAAATAGCATTTATAAGCTAAAATTAATAAGTAAATAAGTAACCCGGACCTCAATAAGCTATCAATAAGCCACGGCTTATTGACCACTTATTGGGCCGTGAGTCAAATATAAGTATATTAAGCTTCAAAGTAAGCTAATAAGTTACGTATCGCATTTGGTTAACACCATAAGCTATAATATTAGTCCACAAAAATATGTCATACTAGGAAAATAACCAAGAATACCCTCCTTGTATTTTCTTAAAATTTCGTGAGCTAATAAGCCCAAAATAAGCTATTCGAACCAATCAAATTAGCCACAATAAGCTATATACAAAATAAGCAACATAGCAAACATATGTTTTTCAACCATCACGACCACAATATCAAAACAAACAAAACCTTATGTTTTCCCTTTTTGTTCGAACCAAAAACGCACCCTTAATACCTATTTGTAAACTTTTCGCTTTCGATTTTTAACGATCGGGTCGTACAACTAACATCTATGCATCACTAGCAACCCAAAAGTACAAGTTAAAAATAAATTTGAAAGACTTACAAAAATGGTCTTCAAAATAAATTTTGATGCGAACCGGACAACCCACACGTTGTTTTAATGACTACCCGAACACTAGAATCAACCCAAGGTATCACCAATCTTCATGTTTTTGATCAAAGTTTGAAAAATAAAAGTTGTATGTGTGTTTGTGAGTTCGAACGAGCTAGGAAGAGAAAGAGAGAAGATTTTAATTTTTAAACTAGACATGAAATGTGCATGTTGGAATGAATACAAAATATATGGGCCAAGCAAAGGACCAAGGTACCTAAAAATAAGCCATCCTTGTCCCCTACCTTTGTCTTAACCGGCCATGGTATCCCATGCTCCCGGGTGTTCTCGTTTTCGTGTCGAAATCACTTAAAAGCTCGTAAAACTTAACCGTAAAATATTCTCCAAAGTTATTTGACATTTTTATTCACCTTAAAAATGTTTTTCCAATAACGTAGAGTATTTACTTGACCCATTTTCACCTTTTATTCCCCAAAAACTCATTTGGGCATTAACGGACGTATCGGGACTCGTTTTTCGGCATCTCTCGAAAATTCAAGGGTCAACCATCCGGAACTTACTTAGCATAAAAGTATCATCAAATAAGGCTTATCATACACAATAAACCATGAAAAGCTTCATACCACATAAATTCATCATCGACTACACGGTACGATATTCTAAATAACGGGCAAACGCCAAATAGTCAAAGGACTAAATTAGAATATTCAAAACACTAAAAGGGTAGGGGTTACAGTAAGTTAAACGCTAAGTTGTCTACATGTTCTACATTAGATATAGTAATAGAGTTATTTGAGATCGTACCTTTGCATATGATCTATCCTTTTAATTTACTTCCAAAGACAACACTACCTCCGTCGTATACTTTGTAGGTAGAGAATGAACTTTTGTTACCGATCATATGTTTGGAGCAACCACTATCTTTGATCCATTTATCCGGTTCTAAGCATGTTCTCAAGCATACCCATTTTAACAAAAATAAATTCAAGCGTTTAGTCCCCAATATCTCATGGGTCCGAAAATGATAGTGTTGTACATCCCTTGCATTTGTTGCAATTGATTGGGATATTGAAATGGGATACAATTTCCTATACGTACAAAGCCTTGACTTTATTGGTTGTTCTAATTTATAGGATAGAGGTTTTGGTGAATTGGTTCTCTAGAGTTTCTTTTAGGTTGAGGTGTGTTGTATCTTGGTTAAGAAGAGATGTTTCTTCTAGGCGGAGGTGTTTTCGACCTAGACTCAGTTTTGACATAACCTAAGTGATGGTTTTAAAGACGGTTTCTTTGACTCTTAAATCGTATTACGTATTAGTTTCTTCCTAGTAATGACAAAATCCGATCTCGAAGACATGGGTAGACTAAAAACGTGTTCTGTCACTTTTTCAGCAACTGTGCGATTCACGGATCCAGGTATGGTGGATCCGTGCACCTTTATGGTGGATCCGTCGGTTGCATTTCTAGCGGACGACCCAACAAAACTCATGGTTTTGGTTCCGCTTGTTGACGCTTTACAACTATCAAATCCTAGACCTCTTT
>BQNB010032206.1:0-51388 GCA_026074375.1 Tanacetum coccineum | reverse complement strand
ATTTTTAAGTGTTTTTACCATTCCTAGACTTTATATATGTTCTAGCTTGTTTTCCTTACTTCATCTTTGTGTGCATTTGCTTATTAGGTTTAGTGCCCAACCATATCCTTGTCATATTCAAACATCGATTATCATTTCGTCATTCGATTTTCCATTCAAGCCTCGTTGGGACATAACGACCCGGAAGCACTCTATACTACTTCCGGTTTCATTGATTTTTGTGGATCCTGATCCTTGTTATATATTTATATTTATTTATATTTGTTTATATATAAAAAGGGGTAAGAAAACGCGAGTCAAAGGGGTTGAAGAATGAAAAAGAAATGTAAGGATAAAGGGTGAAAAGAAAGAAGTCCTCCATACACTTAGGCAAAAACCGGGTCAATACATATGCTATCAGAAACACTTAGGTGTTGTCTGACATTGAAGACATTTATGGACCCAGTGACGATATGCACAATCCCCTCCCAGCCACTCAAAGTCGGAAAGACATTGTTTTAAAAATCATGGAGATACACTCATTTCTATTGACTTTCTCACTCCGAGTTAGTTGATATTGAAAAGGTGGCACTCAGCTCCAGCCTCCGATCACTAAAATTAAAAGTGTACTATTGAGTCTAGAGCCAAAAGAGATCATCCATAAATCTCATTAGGACACTTGTCAAATTCTGCTTGCTAAGTCACACAATGTGAATTACAAGATATATATTAAGAGTCCTACACATTATCCTAGTGATTTTGCCAGAACATCAGAGTGAATTCATTCACAATGAAGATGGAAATCCTGCTTGAGCCAACATCAAACAAGCTCATGGTAGGTAACTTGTGCGATTCTTTATGAATCAAACTTGTGACAACTGGAAAGAAACGATGGTGCGATTCTATAAGAATCAAACTTGTTCCAGGAAATGGATCAACGGTTGTTAATGAATTTTTGAAATGATAAACACTCTCGGTGTGTCACAAAAACAATTTTGTAAGTGATACACCGATTGATTTTCAAATCAATTTTCTATATCAATCGGTGAGATAGTAACTCACTGGTTCACTCTTATCGTGCTGTCTGCTTTGAGACGTTCCGATAATGAGAACATGCTGAGTACGATGAATCTAATACTTATGTGTTAGAAAGATTCAATACTACAGCTGGAAATCCTGTCAAGAAGATTCTTCTTAAATTGAATCTATCTGATCACAGGTCGATCCTCACGGATTTGAAGGTTACTCCAACCAAACCTGGGCGAATGACAAAGCCATATTCGTCCCCCCGCTTTATTGCTAACTGTTTTATGCAGGCTATTTAAAGATGGTGGTGGAGGTTCCTGATTCCAGCTGACTCACAAGATCCATAGCCACATGCTCATACCCGACCGACAAAACATAAAGACATCATGAAAGCTCAAGTACATGTTTCAAGACTTCCGCTACTCTGATACCGAACGTCTTTCTCGAAGTGACGAAGTGTTAAAGTTAAAGAAATTCAAGAAAGATGCAACATTAAAGCTTTTCAAGTCAACAAATCAAGAAAGGTATGAGCATGTCGGTCCAGAAGTCACAAGTTCACAAGATGGCAAAATTACAAGATGGCGAAGAGATTATACTTGGTTGATGATCTCAAGATGCTCAAGATCACAATGTCAAATACAAGTTCAAGGAACAAGCTCAATCCAGAAATCAATGATCACTACAACATATTCACAAGAGAATGTCAAAAAGACGAGCTAAAGACTAAAGACAAAGCATTGTTTTGCTAGGCTTAAAATTTTGTAAAATGGAGTGAACTCCCTTAGGGGGAGATTGATGGAAACACAAAAAGTGTCGGTCACTTCCAAGTTGTAATAGTCTTAGCTCATAGTTAGTGTAATGATTAGATTAGTAATCTAGTCCGGCTCAAGGCCCATGGGAAGCCCATCATAGCCCATGGGTCAGCCATCATGTATGTATATAAGCCCTCTCCTAGCCTTGAAGATGGGTTGGTTGTTTTCATTTTCCATTTTTCACATATAATATAATTCATCCATTCCATATTACTTTCTCTCTCTAAGATCATCCAACTCACTCTCGCTCTCTAGTTCTTGTCTTAATATCATAAGATTACTTGAATCCTACAAGTGAGAATGGCTTTGGTGAACCAATTTAAGCACAAGTTAGAGGAAGGCAAAGCTGTTACCCTACAAAGATACAGTCTTGAGAAATACAGCCCAAGTACTGTATGGTGAACAAAACTTTGTGTCTTAGCTTTTTTTCCAATACCGATGTGAAAACCTGTAATGATTTTACCGGATCACTATATGGGTTTGATTTTAGAGGTTACAATATGATAACTCAACCACAGCAAGAAAAAGATGGTCTGTTTGGTATGTATTGACAAAAACATTTTAATTTTAAATTTCATACTGATTTTTAGATTGCTGATTGTATTTTATAACCTTTCTAAAATTGTCTTTCTAATTATTTCATTTACATATATGATTGGCCATGTCATTGCGTGTAAAGATCTAGACAACTATGGCAACAATGGAAAATCGTGGAAAAAAACCACTTACATTGGTTGATGTTGAGTACGTACTGTACATATTTTTTTGTCGTATAAGAACCAAATTCAACTATATACATTTTGGTATTTATATGATATGTATTGCTTTTATAGAGGCAACAAACTAAAATGCACTTTGTGGGGCGCTTTCACACAACAATTTAGTGAATTATTTAGCACGTGCTCAGATCATGCTAAAATCATCATGATTCTTCAACTGGCAATGATGAAGATGTGGGACGGTAACCTCTAAAACAATGATTACTAATATTATTTTTTTATTATGTTTTGTACTGTATATTTATGTAACATAATATATTGCTTATTGCATCGTATTACAAATTTATATTGATAGGCAAGATGTGTGTTCAAAATGGATATCATGGAACAAAACTCTTCCTTTTTGATGGTACCATCCCAATTGTGAATGAAGAATTCAGTGATGTCAAAGAGTATACTATAAGGTAATATGTTAACCTAATGTTGTATACACTTTTAGCTCTTGTCCTACTTTTGTTTAATCAATAATAACTTATCTTAATTAATTTGTAGGTTGTTTGCTAAACAAGATATTGAAAAAACTAAAAATATGGCAACACGTATCTCCACAGCCTCGAAAAACTCTACTAAGGAAAGTTTTTGTCTCTAAGATTCCTTCAAAGAATATCACAGAACTCTTAGATGTGGCACATGTACCACATTACATATTCTTACTATTTTATGACTTGCTGATCTTTATATAGAGCAAACATCTTTAGTCTTCTATTACTAATAATAAGTAATAATATACTTTCTTTTAGGGTGTCGCTTCTATTATTGTGGGAACAATAATTGCTATACAAGAGGAAGAAGGCCGGTGGTACATAGGTTGCAAGGGCTGCAAGAATAAGGTTATTCGTTCATCTGACATGGTTGATCTTGAAGCGGATGTGCCAAAGAAAACCTCTTCTGGTAAAGACGATTGGTGGTGTACTAAATGCAATATCGTTCCTAACATCAAAACGATGTGAGTTTTAATTTCTTTTTTATGAATTAGATACGAAACTCAATCAGCATTTAAATCATCTAAAACTCTCGGGTTGAAATAAAAGATTCTCATGTCATATTTTGTTTGTTAGGTTTCGTCTTCAAATACGCGTACAAGACAAAAGTGGAACAATGTCGTTATGATGAAGTACAAGCTGTTGTTGATAGGTCTGCTTATCAACTTTGTGATAAGTATGGAAAGGTACGCATCTATCTATCTATCTATATATACGTATAGTACTGAATAATTCATATCCTGTCAACTTTTTTAATGTTTCATCTACCAAAATTCTAACTATAATAACATTTGGTTTGCTTTTTGGTAGATGAAACATTAAAGTAGTTGACAGGATATGAATTATTTAGTACTATATGTATATAAAGATAGATAGATAGATGCGTACATTTTCATACTTATCACAAAGTTGATAAGCAGACCTGTCAACAACTTCATCATTCCAAAGAGTTAACGACATTGTTCCACTTTCGTCTTGTATACGTATTTGAAGACGAAACCTAACAAACAAAATATGACATGAGAATCTTTTATTTCAACCCGAAAGTTTTGGATGATTTAAATGCTGATTGAGTTTTGTATCTAATTCATAAAAAAGAATTTAAAACTCACACGTTTTGATGTTTGCATTTAGTGCGCCACCAATCGTTTTTACCAGGATTGGTTTTCTTTGGCACATCCGCTTCAAGGTCAACCATGTCAGATGAACGAATAACCTTCTTTTTGCAGCCCTTGCAACCTATGTACCACCAGCCTTCTTCCTCACGTATAGCAATTATTGTTCCCACAATAATAGAATTGACACCCTATAAGAAAGTATATTATTACTTATTATTAGTAATAAAAGACTAAACATGTTTGCTCTATATAAAGATCAGCAAGTCATAAAATAGTAAGAATATGTAATGTGATACATGTGCCACATCCAAGAGTTCTGTGATATTCCTTGGAGGAATCTTAGAGACAACTTTCCTTAGTAGAGTTTTTTGAGGCTGTGGATATACGTGTTGTAGTGTTTTCAGATATTTCAATATCTTGTTTAGCAAACAACCTACAAATTAATTAAGATAAGTTATTATTGATTGAACTATGACGGGAACTAAAAGTGTATACAACATTAGGTTAACATATTACCTTTTACTATACTCTTTGACATCACTGAATTCGTCATTCACAATTGGGATAGTATCATAAAAAAGTAAGAGTATTGTTCCATGATATCCATTTACAACACATCTTGCCTATCAATATAAATTTGTAATATGATGCAATAAGCAATAAATTATGTTACATAAATATACGTTACAAAACATAATAAAAAAATAATATCAGTAATCATTGTTTTAGATGTTACCGTCTCACATCTTCACCATGATGATTTTAGCATGATCTGAGAAGGTGCTCAAAAAGTCACTAAATTGTTGTGCGAAAGCGCTCCACAAAGTGCATTTTAGTTCGTTGCATCTACAAAAACAATGCATATCATACAAATACCAAAATATATAGTTGAATTTGGGTCTTATACGACAAAAAAATATGTACAGTACGCACTCAGCATTAACCAATGTAAGTGATTTTTTCCCCGATTTGCCATTTTTGTCATAGTTGTTCAGATCTTCACACGCAATGACATGGCCAATCACATATGTAAATAAAATATTTAGAAAGGCAATTTTAGAAAGGTTATAAAATACAATCATCAATCTAAAAATGAGTATGGAATCTAAAATTAATATTTTTGTCAATACCTACCAAATTGACCATCTTCTTCTTGATGGAGCTGAGTTAACGTATTGTAACCTCTAAAATCAAACCCATATAGTGATCTGGTAAAGTCATTACAGGTTTCCATATCGGTGTTGGACAAAAAGCTAAGTCGCAAAACTTTGTTCACCATACGATATTTGGTTGTATTTCCCCTAGGGTAACAGCTTTGCCTTCCTCTAACTTATGCTTAAATTGGTTCACCAAAGCCATTTTCACTGTTGCTTGCATTTTGGTATTCTGGAAAAAATACATGTAATAAAAAATATGCACTTATATGATACACGAACACGCAACAAAGATTAACAGAATTTTTACAATAACATATTACCACTTACATGTTCATCCATAATAATCAACTCTATATTTTTTATGTGTTGTTTGCCATACACATCCTGCATCCAAGTCCTAAGAATTCGAACCCGCAATTTGATGTCACAGCAGACAAATCATTGACATAACCTGCAACACATGTAGTCATAGTTTTTTCGTTATTAGAATGTGATTTGAGGAAGATTGTTGTGTACATTAGGCTACACGATATGGTGGTGGGTTTGGCAAACTCACCTAGGTGAGTCTCACAACTTGCGTGTGAGTGCCTTCCCACCCACCAAAGTCACCATGCCAAGTAGGATTTGTGAGGTGAGTTACAAGCAAAAAAAGCCACCGATCGATGAGAAACTCACTTATGTGAGTTCGAAATTTTGTGGGCCCTCTTATTATTTGTTACCGTTTGTTTATTAAAATTTTTTAAAAAAAACCCTACTTTTTATCTATAAATACTCACTACTTCACCCATTTTTAAACACAACTCTTCTAATTTATATACAATCTCTCTAAAAAGATTCACTCTATTTTATTTTCAAAAAAATGTCTCACCAAAACACTCCTCGACCCAACAAGAAGACATGAAGTTATATCTCCAACAATACGATCATTTGACCTGGGAGCAGCGATTGGCATGGGAAGGAATAAGGGCAAACATCAAGGCGAAGTATAACTTGCAGTTTTAGTTTACGTTTATATTTTAATTTATCTATGTATCGTTGCATTTTAATTTATCTATGTATCGTTTAAGTTTTTAATCTATGAATAAAAGTTTTTTATTTAGTTAATTTTTTTATTAATTTCGTACGTTTACGTTTACGTAAATATTTATTTTTTTAGTTTATGAATAAAAGTATTTAAATAAAAAAAAGGTGAGTAAGGTGAGTTTTAGTTGTAAGGTGAGTTCTTATTACGGTTGAAAGGTGAGTTGTAAGGTGAGTTTTATTTGGAGAGAGAAAGTTGATGTGGCGCTGACGTGTCAGGTGGGTTTAGCCACACCATACCATCCAGCCTTACCACAATGGATGCTACATTATATAGAATGAAGGATTTTAAAAATAATACAAAGACATTAAAGGTTGATTGTATATTGATTGATTCATTGCCATGGTAGAGTGAAAACATATAATTTGTGTTGTTAAAATTCATTGCATGAAGAAGGCAACAATTCAATCTTTTCAAATTACTAAATAATATACATATTTTTTTAGGATTTCCCACATCATATCATAATAATGTAAGTTTATAAATCAACACAGCAATCAAATATAAACATTCAAACGATTAGGTTTAACCTAACATAATAAAAGTAACAAAAAAAACTTACAAATTTTGTTGCATAGTATTTATGAGATATAAACCAAAAATAGATCAAAGCCATTGACAACAAAGAGTCTCTTTGAATATGATGGATTTGTTTTTGGTTGGTTTTTTGAATTGACACTTATTTTTGGATAGAGAAGTGTGTGTTTTTAACAAAATTCAAACAATGACTATGAAACAATTATGTCATTGAAGTACAGGAGTTTAAACTTTCCTCTATTATGGAGAAGATTATGTGTTGTGTTTTAAATTAGTAAAACCGAAATATTGGTTAACAAAAATAGTTTATTTGATTACTGACAGGCATTATCACATTTAATAAATACTAAAAACTTTTGTTTGACTTGCTCTCTTGAAAACGTGTAAACATAAAACCATTTTTGAAACCTTATTTTTGGAATGTCTTTATGTGTTTTAGTTCAGTGTTTCAAAAAATTTGTGCATTAGGTGTTGTACAAAATTTGTTAATTATGGTAATCCACATCATTTTATTAATTGTGTCGTTTAATTTTCGTGCTTAAAATGGTTATTCAAAACCTTATTTTATTAGATATCTAATATAGATAGATGTCTTGATAAGGTGAATTATGTAAATCACCATCGCCATAACTTTATTTGAGTCTTTTACGAGCTTGAAAATGTTGTATTTGTTCAAGAAATTACGACATTCGTTTGAAAGAGATGATAATACTGGAGTGTTGGAGTGACCATAGATAGGCCAACAAACTAGACCTACAATTTAGGTATATTTGACGTAACTTAGTTGGAGCTCATGTTGGAGCTTATAAAAACTGAAACACGAACTTTTACTTTAAAAAACATTTGACAAAATAGGTGGAGTTGAAACTTATATGAAATGAGATTAAAGAACATTATTTAAATACACAATTTAAAATATGAGGGTATTTATGTAATTAGTCAGACCAAAATCTCAAGCTTCTTTCAAGAGCTCCTCTTATACAGCTTGTGGTCTAAGAGCTTATGTTTTCTAAATGGGAGGTGATTTGCACAATTCTTGAGTTGATTTGCACACTCAAAACTATGTGTGACTTGACATTTATACCCTTTATCACTTCTCTCATATTCATTCTTATAAGGGTATAAATATCAAGTCACACTAGTTTTGAGTGTGCAAATCATCACCCTTTCTAAATACTCGTTTAGTCGTTAAACAAATCTTATTTTAAAATCTCAAGCTCTTAAAAGCTATGCAGAACTTACTTCATTCATCATTCAACTAAAAACTTGTTTTTATAAGGTAAGGTTAAAATAAAATAAAAATATTCGTAAGAAACGGAAAATTGATTAAAAGAAAATAATAATATGTTAAAAAAATCCACATGACAGGGGGCATTGGTGGATAAAAACGTTGTGAAAGTTCTATTAAAAGTATATAGTTTTGATGCAAAATCTTTTGTGAAGAAAAGTTTTTTTTTTTGTAAAGGGTTACCACGGTAAATTTGTATTAATCACAGGAAAGATAAGTAAAAATTTGTATAAATTTGTGAAGAAAAGTTTGCGCATTAAAATATTGTCAATCGCCCCCTTCTGTATCAAAAATTCGTTTTTCATCCAAATTCTTTTTTTTTTAAAATAACACCTAAAAGAATACCAAATTCTTTTTAGTATATGCAACAAAATATAACAAGTTAAAAAATTTGTTTATCTAAAAATAATTATGTATTAAAATTTTGTATTATGTGCATTATATACATATATAAATTTAAAATTAAAAACTTCATTTACAATATTTTTATGCGTCAATATTCTCTATCTTTGTGTAAAAACTTCATAATATTTTGATATCTTTTTATTATTTTTTTATTTTTCACGAATATTTGTTTATTATTTGACGGTTTCCATGCCATGTTATGTAAGAGAAAGCAAATGTAGTAGCAACTATTAATATACTTCATTACGTTACGGACGAAAATAGAAATGTATTGCATCATGTGTTTGAAAGGAATAATAAACTATACAATAGTTTCAAAAGACAACATTTATTATATATTAGTACGTGTATTTATAAACAGTACAATTGTTGGGCAAATGGAGGTTTTTTTTAGGCCGATGAGGTAACTTACTTACAAAAAATTTCACTTTTAAGTAATGGACTTTATATATTATCATTCAGACCCATCAAACTTTTAAATGTTGTTCAATATAGGCAATAACAGGCAAATTTTGAAAGGTTACCGGCTCAAAACCGACATATCACCATTATAAATAATTAAATAAAAAAATTTAATTTTTTTTGTTTATCACAACCCTCCACCACCCCTCCTCCTCCACCGCACCTCCTCCTCTACCACCCTTCCCCACCACCCTCATTCGAAACAAGAATGGATCTCGGTCATATCCGGTCAAACCCATCCAAAACGGCCAAACCCGGCCATACTCGGTCAAACCCGGTCATACCCAGGCATACCCGGTCAACCCTGGCCATATCCGGTCAAAACCCGGCCATACCTGGTCAAAACCGGTCAAACTCATCAAAGGCAAGTTAGGCAACTGCATATTTACATTTAAATGCATAGACTACCCGAATAAAAAGCAATAAATTCATTTAAATGCAAGATCAACGATAGTTATAAGTAATGTACACATACAGGCTTAAAATAGTGAGATAGATCATGGTGAGATGCGGACTCAGAGAGTCAGGATTCTGAAGTTACTAGGAGTTGCAATATGACCGTTCTGCGTCATCTTGTTCGTTGGACGGCGTTGTTGACTTTATATTTGAGCTTGTATCATCAACGTCTGAAGAACCAGGTCTTTCCGTTAAAAAACTGCTCCTTTAGTTCATTCAGGCTTCTGGTGGGTGGGGACTGGGGTGGGGATACTGGCGCGGCGGGTGTGGTTGGGGTGGGGGGTGGGCCCTCCACATCCCACACTGGGGCTGGTGGAGGTTTTCCGAGATTCCTCTAATAGGACGAGGGTTTATTGCATTCTCTTGACACGGGTTGATTTGTTGTGATACACTTGATGCCAATGTGAGATTCAGTTGACAGGATGGATGGGCCTCAGTTTCTTCATTAGTATCTAACGTTGGGCATGTTTTGTGTGTTAAAGAAGATCTCATGTTAAAATCGAATGATGTGCATGTATCCGAAAGCTCTAGCAGCCTGCTAGGTGTCGCCTCTGTAGTTCTCGTGCAGCCGTCAGTTGATCTAAATTGTGGACTTCGACTATCTTATTGGAGCATGAGTGTTGTTTGAATACAAAGTTAATGTCTGAAATCTGACGGTGATATACTCGAGTCTAGGCTTGGCCCAATAATTCATGTTGGAATAGGAAGTTGACCAAACTGGATATGGCTGGGCTGTGGTTGTCTACTAACCTTCGTCTGGAAAATTACTTAGAGGTTTCGGGCATCGTCTTTCTTGTATCGGCAAAAAAAATCCACGGATTCGAGTTTTAAGCTAGTGTGCTCAAAAACTGGGATTCTGGAGTGCTTTTTTTAGAAATGGTCAGTAAGGCTTTTGTCTTTGTTCCATAATGGTTGACACGTTGAGGAAGGTCTTCCAGTAGGAAGTTTTGAGCGGTTGTTCTGTTTGTTCTTATGAGTTTTTCTCAAGTGAAGTTTTTTCGCGTGTTTGTTTGTCGATTTCTTCCTCAAAGCTGCTCTTTCGGGATCAAACTGTTGAAGTTTAAGAAAAGTCCTTTAAACTATGAAGATAGGTTTTCTATGATGAATGTTCTTTAACAGGTGCTTTTTATCTTTTTGAAATTCTTCGTTATAGGCAGTTACAAAATGTAAAGACACGACTGTTGGTTCATTCGAACCATCACGACCCTTCAATCGTGATATTCGTAGGTTTAAATATATATTCAGTAAACAAACAAGTCAATGATGACAGATTAATAAAAGAGAGTTTTATTTCATTTGTTTTGGATTTCGGTTTTAATTGATCGTAGAAAGGGCCTATACAAAATGGTATCAGGAGCAGGTTTGGTTTAAAACCATGGAAATCATCATTACCAAGATTTGATTTTTCGTGTTCTTGTTTTATCAAAATATACGCACATTGTTCGCCAAATACAGTTTTGCCGAATAAACTAAACACAATCAAAAATCTTTTTGTGTTTATCAAAATTTTTGTTATCAGGAGAATCCAACGATTGTCACCAGTGACTAATCACGGCAACAAATGGGTTTCAACCTTTTTTTTTGCAACTTTCTGTCAAGAAACGAACCGAAAAATAACCCAGGAATTTAAATGTTAGGAACAGGTATACAATTATATAAACCGAGATTCAAACAGGAAACCCACATCGAGAGTATAACATAAGTCATAATTAGGGGCAGATCAAATCATAATAAAAAAGGGAACGAACCAACCTGATTCTTGAAGAAACAAGATTTAAACCCTCATAGGAATCTCTTCAATTGATTCGGGTTTCCCACATTCTTTTTCACATATCACGAATGAATTTTCAAGATCCCCAATTTGCGAAACCCTAATTTGCACACAAATCATGGAATACCAGTGGTCGAGTACACAGCCACCGGTAAGAAGATACGATGAGAACATAACCCCAGGGGTACTCAATTTTTTGGGTTGTTGAGAACTGAGTATGGGAAAGGAAGGAAGAAGGAGACGTACTCCCCAAAAAGATATGAAAGAAAAGAGGCGCAGTTTTACTAGGCATCTAAAGGAATAGAAAAATATCCCCTGGGTACTCAATACTTTTGGGTGTGTTTGTTATATATAGTGCAGATTCGGAGGTTTGAGAACTTGGGTAAAACGCAGGCAGGGTTCTCGGTTAGTGATTTTTGTACGATTAGGCGGATGGGGGGGGTTGGGTCGAGGGGTCTTATTTAGGGATATGCTTTTAAAATCTCAAGCTCTTAAAAGCTATGCAGAACTTACTTCATTCATCATTCAACTAAAAACTTGTTTTTATAGGGTAAGGTTAAAATAAAAAAATAAATATTCGTAAGAAACGGAAAAATGATTAAAAGAAAATAATAATATGTTAAAAAAATCAAAAAAAAATCCACATGATAGGGGGCGTTGGTGGATAAAAACGTTGTGAAAGTTCTATTAAAAGTATATAGTTTTGATGCAAAATCTTTTGTGAAGAAATTTTTTTTTTTTGTAAAGAGTTACCACGGTAAATTTGTATTAATCACATGAAAGAGAAGTAAAATTTTGTATACATTTGTGAAGAAAAGTTTGCGCATTAAAATATTGTCAATCGCCTACTTGTGTATCAAAAATTCGTTTTTCATCCAAATTCTTTTTTTTAAACGACACCTAAAAGAATACCAAATTCTTTTTAGTATATGCAGCAAAATATAACAAGATAAAAATTTTGTTTATCTAAAAATAATTATGTATTAAAATTTTGTATTATGTGCATTAAATACATATATAAATTAAAAATTAAAAACTTCATTTACAATATTTTTATGCGTCAATATTCTCTATCTTTGTGTAAAAATTTCATAATATTTTGATATCTTTTTATTATTTTTTTATTTTTCACGAATATTTGTTTATTATTTGACGGTTTCCATGCCATGTTATGTAAGAGAAAGCAAATATAATATCAACTATTAATATACTTCATTACGTTACGGACAAAAATAGAAATGTATTGCATCATGTGTTTGAAAGGAATAATAAACTATACAATAGTTTCAAAAGACAACATTTACGCTGCGTTCTCGAGTTTGTTTTTGAGGAGAAAAGAAAGGAAATGCTAAGAAATCAAACGGTCACATTACCTATTTCAACAAGTCATTACAAGTTTGATGGGTATGAATGGTAATATACAAATTCCGTTACCTAACAATGGAATTTTTAGTAAGTAGGTTACCTATTAATGGACTTAACCTTTTTTAAATGGGTATTGTTTTTCAAATTTGCTTGCAAAAATGGTTAATTTTATTCCGAGTTAATTGCAAAAATGTCTTTGTGGTTTTTTCGGGTTTGACGAAATGAACCCCTAATCTTTTTTTCCCCGGATCCTCTCCCTAGTATTTCGACCCGTATTGGGTTTGGTCCCTTGACCAATATTTCGGTCAATTTGACTGTTAAAGCAAGGGCATAATCGTCTTTTTAATTGTGTTACATTAAAAACTCTATAACTTATCTCCGCCAACACACCAAACACATACATTTCACATCTCTTTGTTTTTAATCTCAATAATTTCATCTCAAATTAAAACACACACACGCCTTCACAACCAGTCACCACCACTACCCTCCTATAACCCGTCACCCACCATCAAAATAAAGTAGCCACTAACACCACTATCCTATAAACTCGTCACCACCACCATCAATCCCGGAAACACTAGGACAATCAACACTTCAACGTGTACAACAACCAAAGAACACCATCAGATTCAATTTTATTGGATTCGGGTGGTGTTTGTTTGTTTGCAAATACGGGTCATATTAATGTTTGTGCACTAACGAGTCGGAATTTAACCCGCGCGTTGCGGTTGGGGCTAATTTGTTATTGTCGCGTGTGGGTTAAGCGAATTTTTTTGTACCATTTTTATTAAAAAATTACATTTGGGGGGTGATATTTGTTATTCGAAACTTTTTTTTAGTGTTAATTTTTTTAAAGTTTTTAACAAAGTTAGGACGTGGGTCAAAATAAGCCCAATAAACGGCCGGCAAAGTATAACGGCGGCAAAATAAGCAAAAAAGTTGTAAGTAGATAAAAGTTGAGGGTACGTTTTAAAAAAAAATTATATTAAACTTCAACATTTTTAATAAAATCGTGCGTGCGTATGTCAGAAGCATTGCAATATTGGGCACGTTTTGTTCGCTGTTCGTCGTAAATAGTTAAAAGTTGAGGGTACGTTTTTGTAAAAAAAATATTCTCCCTATTTTATGCCGACAAATTTTTATTTTTTTATTTTGCCTACTACCACAAAAACTAAAAAAAATAGCAAATGGGCCGGCCTAGAGTGAAAGACCAAAAAAAGCCCGGGATCAAAACGACATATGGTTGGTCGTTTTTAAAATGCTAATTGTATGTATTGTAATTGTAATAAATTTCTTTGCACTTTATGAAGTTTTCACTTATGACCTTTAACTTAGGGTTTTAGCCGTACAATACAACTTACTTATCTTCTATTGTTTCATTTTGGTACGTGAACTTTTTTTTTTCCACTTAATGTAACGACTTTCAAAAGTTATGTGTAAATTTGCACCATCAAACTTGTTTTACCGGAACTAACTATATTTTTGTTCCACTTAACGACCGTTTGCAACGTTAGGCTTTTTAGACAATGAACGTTTGCAACGTTAGTCCTTTATGCTACCGGTTGTTTATTTTTTTTATAATTATTTTTAAATTTATACACGTTTTATCATACACATTTTTTATACAATATTTTATCAAGCGTTTTTATAACTTACGATTTTATACCTACATTTTTTATACACACGTTTTTATAACACACATTTTTATACACGTTTTATATAAATATTTATAAACATCAACATATTTTTATACACATTTATATAAACATAGTTTTATACATATTTTTATACGACATTTTTTAACTCAAACATTTATACCGATTTGTTACACAAATTTTTATATACACATTTTAAACATACATTTTTTTACACCATTTTATACACAGTTTTATTACCATATTTTTATACACATTTTTATACACGTTTATATACATATATTTTTAAACACATTTTTTTATACACATTTTTTTAAACACATTTTTTACACGCATTTTTATACACATATTTTTATACAAACAAAAAATTTTATAAAACATTTTATACACATTTTATACACAATTTTTTTACACAAACTTTTTATACAAGTTTTTATACCACATTTGTACCACATTTTTATACCGCAGTTTTTGTATACAATTTATATACATGTATTTATAGCAATTTTTTTTATGCACAACGTTATTATACACACTGTATAATAGTATGTGTTTAAAATATTAGTATAAATATGTGTGTATGTAGAAATAATGTGTAAAAATGTGTGCATAAAATCGTGTATACAAATGTATATAAAAATATGTATAAAAAAGTGTAAAAACGTGTGTATAAAAACGTGTGTAAAAAGTTCACGTATCAAAACGGAACATAAGAAAAAAGTTCACGTACCAAAACGGAACATTAGAGATAGTTAATTAACCAAGCCACGTAACTTTTCCGGTTTTTATAACTTTATTCTCTGTTGCCCATGTCAAGTTGGTGCAAATTAACACAAAACTTGAAAGTTCGTTACATTAAGTGGAACAAAAAAAAGTTCGCGTACCAAAACGGAACATTTGAGAAAGTACGTTGCTATTGTACGGCTAAAACCCTTTAACTTATGCAAAAGTTGATATATATTTCTTTTTCTTTCAAAATCTTTGTTTTAAACCCTTATTCTAACATATCTTTTTTAAAAACTTATCAGCTTATCATTTTTGTTTCATCAACTTATTGAATTTTTTCTTTCATTGTAATATTTATATTAATATCAATATTAATTAATATACGTAATACATTCATTAACTTAAAATTATTATTTATAAGAATTGCTTAAATTATACTAGTATGGGGTATCTGCGGGTACGAGTGTCAGTAGGGTCGGGCTAAGATGAACCTAATGAGGTTTATCTGGTCGGGTTAAATCGGGTTTAAAATCTTATCAGGTTGTTTTGACTCGAACTCGATAACCTGATATTGTTATACGGTCGGGTTCGGGTTAAGTTATTTATCTTATCGGGTTATCACATCAACCTGATAAGACCCGATAATATTTTAAGTATTTTTTGTAAATATTTTTTTCTATATTTATATTTATGTTACTAATAGATAGTCCAATAAGTAAATATATGTTGTTTTACTTTAATATTTAGAGTCGGTGTATTGGTTTATTGAATAAAGATCAAATAAAAAGACAAATATTCATGAGAATGTGAGAATGATTTTTTTTAAAGATCTCGAAAAATTCCGAAAAAAATTCACACATGAAAAAGTTGTGAAGGAAGTTTTTCTAAAAGTGATAATTTTGCCGAAAAAATTATGATAAAAAACGTTCGTGCATCAAAACGTTTTTTTGTGCATCAAAAGTTCGTTTTTTAACCCAACTTCTTTTGATTTTTTGCATCAAATTTTATTACGTAACAAACTATAACAAGTTAAAGATTATGTGCATCAACATTTTTTTGCACATCAAAAATTCGTTTTTTTTGCATTAAAGAAGCCGTATAAAAACTCAAAACTAGAAAACTTCATTTACCAAACTTTCATGCACCAACATACCCGATTTTATGGAATTTTTTAAGAATTTTTTAAAAAAAAATTCCTTCTCATTTTCTCACAAAGATTTGTCTTTTTATTTTAATATTACCTTTGGTTTCTACATATCATCTTTTGTTTTTGTATAAGAAAAGGAAGAATTACTAAAGCCATTGTAGTACGTAGCAAACAGAAAAAGAAAGACATGTTGATGGTTCATGTCAAACAAAATGATGAGATGATAGGTTTTTTAAAAAACATATGTTAAAATAAGGGTTTAAAATAAAGACTTTGAAAGAAAAGAAATGAATTCAAACGTTTGCATAAGTTAAAGGTTATAAGTAAAAACTTCATAAGATGCAAAGAAATTTATGGATCCGCAAACACCAATATAACCCGTCTTTGCAAAGGAAATAAAAACTAGCCCATATTTACAAGCAACTTTAAAAACAACACCATTTCTAAAAAAAAAACTCCGGGCAAATGGGCTGGCAAATGGGTTTGGGCTCGCGGGTCACTTGTGCTTGGTCTCGCGGTTTGGGCTCACGGTTTGGGTTCGCACTTGGGCTATTTTTTAGAATGGGTTTTAACATATTTTTATTTGGTCCGTCAAAGATTGACTAAGCTCGTCTTAACTATTTTTCATGCATATATATAGCAAGTCGTTATTCAGTAGGCCGCAACAAATATCAAATAACCGTAAAACGACACAGTACGCAAACACCCCGCCACGTAGCGCGGGTTCACAAACCTCGTTTATACCAACTAGCATGGTACCCGCGCAAAGCAGCTGTTTTGGGGCATTAAAAATAAAAAACTAAAAATTAAAAAATTGATGTTTAATTAAAGAGCACAATTTTAGAAAATATGTTGAAATTAGATCATAAAAAAATAAATAAATAAAAGATATTTCAATTTAAAAATAAAAATGGTTTTTAATTAAGAAGTGACACATGTCACTATAAGATGTGGTTCTCTAAAATAAGATGGATGATAAAGATTGCACATCTTATATTTCCATAATAAGTAAGTTTAAAAATCTGAATTTTTAAAACTTTCCAAAAATAAAAGAACCAAATGATATAATATAGTATAAATATAGATAATGAGAAACCAAACTTATTTATATATGTCCATTTGACATAGGGCAAGACTGGTGAAGGTGGGTTTACATCACAAAGTCTACTTTGACTTGGCACCGAATCTTATCTGATTTAGATTTTTGGTATAGTTTAGCCTTATTTATAGCTTGTTAATGTATTGCAAATTGCAAAACATCACAACTTTAACAAATATGGAAGGATTCAAACACTTTAGCCACCCACACAATCTTAAGTTCCACAAAAGCTTAGAAGGTGCACAACTCAATTGTACCGGATGCAACTTTCCTTGCACGGGTACCCCGGTCTACTCGTGTCGTGCATGCAAATACTTTCTTCACGAACAATGCTTTAATGCATCGCGTTCATTAACTCATTCGTTACACCCCGATCACCCTCTCTCATTATTCCCTATTTCAACCCACACCGGCGGCTCCTTCCTATGCGACTCGTGCCAAAAAGCTGGCACGGGTTTTTGTTTTTCTTGCGCCGCGTGTGAGTTTGACCTCCACGTCCATTGTGCTTATAATGAGCTTAAGCCTAAACCGCACGCCACTCCTTTACCAAATACGGTCAAACTCAAATCACACCCGGATCATGAATTGCATTATCTCCCCAAGTCACCTTATGGTGATGGTCCATGTTCATGTGACGTGTGTGGTACTGAATGTGACCCGAACACTGAAATATATCATTGCCAATGCAAGTACGATGCACATGTAGAGTGTGTTAATTTGCCAGAAACAGTCAAACGCGAAGATCATGAACATGAACTTGCATTACTTCATGTAAATCCATACACGGAGTGTGTATGCGATGTTTGTAGATGTGCAATAGCACAAAGCAACTGTATGTATGAATGTAAGCCATGTGATTATGCTACACATGTTAAATGTGTAACCGCAAAGGTTTCGGAGAAAGCACCAATGGATGCTATGACATTTCAGGTAGAAATGTTCAAATTACAGAATCAGATGAAAATACACCAAATGGCTATGGATACAAGGTTTTTGAGTACTTTGGGGTACTATCCAAATCGTCACTATCGATACTAATAGTTACATTCTGGAATTGCTCTCATTATCGACATCGAATTTGTGGGTGTTTTTGTTTTCTTTAGCTCGTTTTCATTCACTTCTGTTTCACCATTCGTTATGTGTTTGTTATTTATGTATTATTGTATTTTGGCTCTAGTCAATTTGGACCGGTGTGTGCTGTTTTCTTATTTTATGGAATAATGTTAAAGAGTTTATTATAAAAACATACATTTATCATTTTTTGATACACAGATAATGAACAGTATTACATTTTTTATAATTTTTTTGCCAATGAACAGTAACTTCAACACTAAAATAATCTCACACACCGGCTCAAAGTGGCATAACAAAGTATAACAGATGTATTTTTTTAATCTTATGAACAGTAAAATATTAATAAACAATTAAAGTATTAGATACATCCTGATCCTTCTTCAAACTCTACAGTAGCCATTATATGAAAAATTGAGTTGTACCATACATGATAAACAACATAATTAGTACTTAGTTCATACTACTTATTCAACTCTAAATTGTTTTTTCACTAATACATGATACACAACATAATTAGAAGTAGCTATTTTACAGATGTGTGGCAATAGTTTTTTCACTAATACATGGGTTGAATTTGGTGATGTGTTTTTCTATCAAAATAGTCAAGTGGGTCGAATAAAAGGTCAAATGTGTCTAACGGATTGAAAGTCTTGAAATGTCTTTATCTTTGTATGCATACAACATCCTAATAGTTGTAGGAGAAGATTTAACAATAAATGTTTTTGTGTTCATATCAAAAGCAGTGTATATTTAAAACTATTTCAAAACCATACTACAGATGAGTCATTTCAACCCAAACCCATTTTGACACATTATCTAGCTTGCCCACGTTGCCACATCTATACTGATCACGTACTTCCAATCAAACAAATAATAATAATTATCTAATACTAATGCTTCAAGCTTTATATGAACGAGAATATACCTAGTTGTAGCAAAATGCTCCAAATCTTCAATATTATAATGGGTTGTTGTTAAGGGTTCTCCAAAACCATTAAGACGCAAAGCAAGGCTACATATCCCTTTGCCAGTTTCTGGTTTTATATGCGGAACCTATACAAAAATTCAACTGGAGATCATTACTTTCATGATTAAAGTAGGAGAGCATAACGAATAAGGAGGAGTAGATAGACTTTCAAACCATCTTTCTTTCCATTCCGGTCCTTTCCCATGGCATGTGTTTGAAGTTGTTTGATTCAATCAAGTTAATATTATCACTATTTCTGAGAATCATCTTCCTCCAATCAATAGTTTGTTTTAATGAGGTATGTAAGGGCACATCTATGACGAACTTTAGAAACAAATCACCAAAGTTTAGTCATAAGAGTGGTCTTGTAGATATGAAGTTTTCTCTTGTTGTGCTTTGTTCTCCACTTTTTCCTGATACAACAATTTCTGCACCAATGCACATAGTATATGAATGATCAATATAAAGGGCAGATCCAGAGTCGCAGACTCATGTTGATTCATTAGGTAATTTGTTATATATTAAAGTAATCAAGTCAGGGCAGATTTATAGACTTAAAAAATATTACCATGGGCAGGCCCACTTAATAATTTAAAAAAAGACTCTCGTGCACTTCAGTCATATACATGTTATCGTGTTCGCTATGCTTCTCTAATACTTGTTTTAGTAGTTACTATTGTCTTAAATAATCAGAAGTTAGGAACATATAGAGCAATAGTTTTTAGGTAATATTAACAGCTAAAGCTACTTTTGCTTAGCGAGTACACAAACCCCAACGTATATGAAAGAAAATATACGGAGAAAAGGAGTGATCATACTTCAGTCAGTGAGAACTCATAACTTATGGAGTGGCATCGATCCAGTTATGTAACAAATGAGTATTCAGGATGTACACAACACGTACAATTTTCTGTTATTCCGTTTTAGCACAACAACAGAGATGTTAGGTGACACAAAAGACTGTGCATCAAAAAAGGATAACGGGAATGAAAGAGATCGCGGCGAAAATATATTTGTACCGCCAAAATTACTTATCCACGAGCGTTTTCTTCAACTTCTGCGCCCGTTATGAAACGACATATTGTATCAACAACTGCCGGCCTTTGCTTTTGTTGATCTGAATACAATATCTTACTAATTTACAAACAAAATACCTGGTCATAAGTGACAATGTCATACACCCACACGCTGCAAATGTCCTCGTAAGACCCATCTACATCGGTTGGTCTACAATTGCAAACAGTAACCAAAAAATAGAATAAAAAACTACGCCTGTAAATCCAGAGAAAACTGCCTAAACCTACTACAATCGTCAACACTGAAACAACCCAAAAAAAATTACATTCCTTAGATAACCAAACACCCTTATAGGTAAGTTTTTGAAGTACTTAGTATGATATATTATATGATAGTGAATAAGTAGCAAGGCTGTTCGAGAAATAACCATCATACCTGAAGAAGATGATATCGTTGGAAGTGAATCACCGGGTATATATCTTTCGCATCCTTTTTAGCGTCGTACGCGCCATAAACGTCTACCTGCACTCTCCTCAGATTATAAAAAATGAAACGCCCCCCCCCCCCCCCCCCCCCCCCCCCCCCCCCCCCCCCCCCCCACCCCCCCACTTGCTATAACTTTATTAGACATATTATGTTTCTTTTCTTAATAGAAAAAAAACAATCTATCGGATGACATAATGATCTTGATTACTACTTATCGTATTTTTTTTTATCTCATGTCGCCCAATTTTTTTACGAATTTAGTATAAGTCGCTCTATAAACAGGGTTACATCAGTTGATTTATGAAATTAAAACATGTCAATCTTCAAAAAAAAATATGTTACCGGATCACATAAGCGTATATGATAAAATAGCAAACTATCCTTTACTTGTCCATAAACTTTTCTCAACATAAATTGCAAGTCATCAAACTTACCACAATCTTCAATCCTTGTTATCAATAGGCAATCTGTCGACCACCATCGTCAACCAGCACACAAACAACCAAACACAAACATAAGTCAAGTAGTAAATAATTTACCTACGCGTTAAGTAACTAAAAAGCCCTATATCTGATCTTTAAGAATCAAAATCAAGAACTCTTAGATATCAAAAGTGTGTCATATCTTACGCCACTGAATAAGGGTTTTTTAATGTTCCATAACATATGTGCCAACTGTCCTCTCAGCGGTTCCCCACTCTTTTTTCTCATTCTCTCTTCCATCATCTGCCAAATCGTGTCCCTAACCAAAAAGCAATTCAATCTGTGAATCTACAAACAGAACAAACAGTACCAAACTCGTTAACACTCAAGCTTTTGTCGCATAGGTAATTAAAAAGAATTAGTTTTAAAAGTTTTTTTAAATCGGAATTAATACCGAAAAGTTGTGTGTAATCGAATCATAAACAAACCCTAATTTTGAAAAAGAAGAACTAAAGACTAAGAGAAAAAGAATAATACGAGATCTTCGAATAGTTTTTGAGTGTTTGATTCTGCATTCATGATAGGAGGTGATGTGCTACTGACTCGAAGATTCGGATATCGACAGAACACTATAGGGAAGAAGGATGATGAAGAATGGTTTATTATCGAGTGAGAGATACGGTTGGGCTCACAAATAGGCCAAAAGAAGCCTGCAAAAGGGCTGAGAAGTCAAATGTGGAGTCAAATGTTTGCGGATTGAGATAGTAGAGTAATGTTAATTCTCTAGTGTTTTTATATTATTAGATAAAACATTAGAAGTTTGTAATCATTTTTTTGATACACAGATAATGAACAGTATTACATTTTTTATAATTTTGATTTGTCTAACTAAAATATCTCAATACTAGCCAGCTCAAAGTGGCTGTAACATTAGTAATGCTCCTACTCCCGTCCTCCAGTTTTTAAGTGTCTACAATGGACGTTTTCATTCACTTCTGTTTCACCATTCGTTATGTGTTTATTATTTATGTATTATTGTATTTTGGCTCTAGTCAATTTGGTGCTGTTTTCTTATTTTATGGAATAATGTTAAAGAGTTTATTATAAAAACATACATTTATCATTTTTTGATACACAGATAATGAACAGTATTACATTTTTTATAATTTTTTTGCCAATGAACAGTAACTTCAACACTAAAATAATCTCACACACCGGCTCAAAGTGGCATAACAAAGTATAACAGATGTATTTTTTTAATCTTATGAACAGTAAAATATTAATAAACAATTAAAGTATTAGATACATCCTGATCCTTCTTCATCTTCCCTCCGAGAACAAAACACGTACCCCCTTCCACCGCCCCATTAATTTACCAGTCCCATTACCTTCTTCGTTGAAACTTCATCCCACCAAAACCGCACACACCAAACCCATGGCAACAACCCCTTTCTCTATGAGTTTTATTATCTTCACCTAATCCTCCCACCCCCACCTCACAATCCATAAACGGAAAAAATGGCAGTAGCAGTTCATCGACATCTTATGCCGGAGCATAAAAAGCAGTAGATATTGATTGATTTTAAGATCCACACTTCAAATCGCATGTAAGATGTGCAACTAATTTTACTTTTTATATTTTAAATTTCGAATATTGAGTTGTTTTTTGTTTTTTAGATTTTGGTTATTTGAAATATGAATTGGTATGATTTTTAAATAAAGTTTGAGGCTTTATGTTTTGGGTTAATTTTCAGTTAATTGTGTTTAACCTTGCGGGTTTTGAAATAATTGTTGTTATGATTTTGATTGCGTTTTAGGCAGTATGAAGTGTTGAAAACTAATGAAATAATGGAAACTGATAAGGCAGTGGAAGACATAAAAACCCGACTTGAAGCCGAAAGATGGAGACCAGGTTTTATTTCAGTTTCTATAAGATTTATATGATTTAAAAGTGTTGAAATCGATTTATATGAAAAGGGTATTTGTTAAGCATTTTTTGTGTGTAAACTTATATGTTGCTTAAGGGGGTGGTTTGTGTTAGCTTATTTAGTGGGCTTATGAGCTTTAGAAAACATAAAACATGATAGAAAATGACAGGACTTGATGAACATCATTTATTGCAGGTTATGCCGTTATCATCATTTTTTATCAGTAAATTGATGAACATCCGAATTTGATCCATCTCCCAACTGCAAAAATCAGATTCACACTAGAGGATCTTTAAGAAGAGGTAACAAGACACATTTCTGCCAATCAAGTTTTTGAGTTAATCTGTCGTCACTCTATATTTCAAGTGATACTTTTCTTTAGTTTTTTACTTGAACTCTTCAGAATTCTGACTAATGCTTATCTGTTTTGAATTTTCAGGGTTATTGGGCCTGTGATGCCAACTGCTGAACTACTTGCTGCAGTAGCTAAGTTAACCAAAGCGGAGGCTGAGTTAAGGTATGATCACAGGCTTCCGAGCCCATTTATTTTCGTAAGGTGCTTCTTGAGCAGAATGCTCAGGCATTGGATTATCTTTTCTTTTTCCATGAGTAAAAGCTGGTAGTAAAACAGCGGTGGCGGCGCTCACCTTCTTCAACCCCGTCTAATAAATAACCTTCAACAATATATCAATTAGAATGTATTCAACCTGGCGTAGGCTGTAGAAGACATAGAAAGCTATGTTACCCTGACTATTTATTTTCAATACCATGAGTTCTCAATCTTAAATTATTACTTTATGATTGATTATTTTTTCGCGCTGATCAGGAACTACTTCCAAGAGGATGAAAAAGAGGGAATGGGTGTGAGGCTTTTAAGAGTGACGCCGTGACGGTACTGAGGTGGTGGAAAACACGCACGATACACACGTTCGCTGATGTTTCAGGTTCTAATACAGATTGTTTTCTTACATAAGGTGTTACCAATATAATGACGACACTAACTGATATGGATCCTTCGTTCTGCCATGATTCTTTGCTATACATATGCAAAAGCCTAATTGTATATACGTGTATGATCACATTAACTATGTGTTGTATATATTTAGTTTTTTTTAACGACAATTGTTGTATACATTTAGTTAGTTGCTTACACATATATAAGTACTTACGTCTAAGATTAAAATGTAATGTCTTTATTTGAGTCATTTAGGATGCCAATTTTGTAAGCTATCAGTTGTATGTGTCCATAGTTTTTAATTAAGTTAAAGTATATTAAATACACACTCTCTAAGCACACAAAGGGCCTGATGTTGATTTTGATGCTATCAGCGCGAATTACGTTTATATATATGACTTATTTAGCTTTATTCCTATCAAGTACTCTATATATACATTGTTTTGAAAGAAAGCTATACATTAGGTGATCCAATAAATGAGATTATGACTTTAGGCATAGTAGATTGTTTCCTAAGTTTTAAAACACAAAAGTCGTTGATGTTGATTTTCCATGCTACCAATTCTAAATGTTTTTATATTACAGAACCAGAGAGGAAATAAGTTCCTTTATTTTTTTATTTTTTAGAATTGTTTTTTTTTTTTTGTTTTTTTTCTTTTTAGTATCGTGCAGAATTGATTTTTAGTTTTTTTTTATCATGGTTTTTTTATTTTTTATTTTTTTTATTTTTTTTTTTTTTGTAGTTGTTAGAGTATCTGATTAAATTTTTACTTTGGCTGAACCTTATGGCATAGGTGGAGAATGATGTGTTCGTTTGTTTGAGATGTGTTTTTAGGGAGGGAAATACATTTGGAAAAAACATAACGAATATACGGGGTGTTTGGATTTGCTTATTTATGGGACTTGAGGAATTATTGACATCACATTCCTACGTCTGAAGGTACAAATAAGTTATCCTAGGAAAAACACAAATATGCATTCATATGTGTCGGTTGTACATTTGGAAGCATTTAGATAATCTATAGGAAAATATTAGGCCCAGGAAGAACTTTACACCTAAGATAAGTGAACCCACCCACAAGCCATAGCGGACACGTCTAGATCTACCGTTACGAAACCAAAACTGGGCTCACTTTTCAAGTTACTTAGTTAGTTGTAAATGGTTGTGTTTAGGGTGAATGAGATGATCATGTATCCAGGAGTTGCTATTTCTGAGATTACAAAGATTAAGGGTGACAACTAAATAGACGAAAGCAAGGTTCATGTGACTGTTGGAAAAGAGCTGAATGAGAGTGTTGTGTTTTAGTTGAAATTTTGACGTGGTAACTAATTCTTTTCTTCTTTCGAGATTCATGTTTTTGGCTGCAAATCCAGGTGGCAATTGCAGATGATTGCTGTTGTTGACGCATCTTACGGCAGCAGTTAATGGTGTTCATTAAATGGATTGCATCGGAGGCGTAATTAACTCGTATGACGTACTTGAGTGCGGGGTCGGGTTTGAGTTCTGTTGCTGGCTTGCTGCTACTCTTGCTTCTTTATACCATAATGTGAATTAATAAGTAGTTACAATGTTATCACAAATATGATTCTAATGATGTTTTTTCCTGCTATACTGTCCAGTTATGCATTTTCCTCCTCGACCCGTGAATGTAAAAGGCCATCAAAATTGGAATATCCCTTCGTGCATCTCCAACTGGAAGAATCCTAAAGGGTACACGGTTTCACTTGATAGACGTTTGGCTTATGATAGTAGAGGGGTTAAAGAGGTCTAAATCAATCATACTTATGTTGGTGCGGATGTAGGTATGGCTACATTTGCTGTCATGGGTTTTCAGGTTTATTCGTTTGAGATGATTTTCCATAATATTATGAATTTAGTATTTTTCTAATACTAAAAGATGTTTTTTCAGGATAATCACAACCCACATGTGGAGTTCACATTAAGTTCTAGGAAGAAAATATAATCAGGTGACGCGTCAAGTGAGCATATTGCGTGCACAGGTCAGGCTCATTCGACATCAAATGAGGCCGTGAAGAGAGCTGCAATGGCACCTTATGACAACCTCATTTACATATAGAAAAACATGGTAACTACCACTCCGTAATTGTTTCTACTTATGTGTTCTGATATTTTCATTTTGAGGGTTGTTACCATGTATAGCAGACCAATATTCTCTGCTAATTAGGACATTAGAATAGTATAAAATCCAGGTCATGGCCCGTTTAGTAAACAAGTTGTGTTAGGGAGTAAAAATGTAAAATTGAAACGAGTTGGAGTTACAGCAAAGAAATTAGTCTTTGGGAACATTATGTGGTTAAGGCCACTTTTTATGCCACCTTAAGTTAAAGGGTGTTCTGGAAAAATTTAAAGCTTAAATTGCAACCTCAATGTTTCAATATATTCTATTTTTTGTTTGCTTTTATTTTAATTTGTATAATGATGCTTAGTTAAATTTATTGTAGGTTTTGCTTTTTGGAGTTGTTGATATGAAAAAAATTAGAATATACACAAAGTGAAGTGTTATGCTTTTGGAGCAGGGCATCGTGATGGACAAGCAGTTGAGATTGCGCTATTAGAGAACATCAGTTTCAATGTAGTTAATGCGAACTATGATTTGGTCTGTTTTATGTTGATTTTATGATATAGTTTACTTTTTTCCGCTAATTTAGACTCTCTTCATACTATGTTTTCTTTTTTATGAGCATATGGGGGGAATGTGTATGTCCAATTAAGGTGATGAGAAATGATGCAAGAGATCTTTAGTCTTGCTCTTAACTTCTATGCAAGTACACATGTTTTTCAGGCTTTAAATAAGCTATCGAACAAGTGAAGCACCTGTTGAAATGTGTTTGGGTAGCTAATAATCACCTTAAATAAGCTTAACCAAATAACCGTTAATAGAAATGTGAGGTGTACGGCTAATGTTAGGATACTTTGTATGGATTGCTAAATGAAAACTACTAAAGATTTATAGCTACACATATCCTTTCTTCGCACAAAGAAGTTTTAAATGTGTAATATGACCAAGTCATTTGTTAAGGGCATGGCATTTGGGCTTCAAGTAATAAACCACGCAACAAAAGTACAATAAATGATCATCACTAATTATAAGCAACTTCTAACCAAAATCTGATATTTTTAAAACAATAACCAACTCTTATTATCTTAAAAAAGCTTAAACCAAAAAAACAAAACTCGCTAGCTTAAACAAAAAAAACAAAACTCGCCGCAGCGAAGCGCGGGTTTTCAATACTTGTTATCTACAAAAGATGTACGCTTCTATAAAAAGATGCTATATGTCTTTGACTACTTATAAGTCTATAATATAACGCGTTAACTTTTTAAGTGATGAGCATGCTTCAAAGTTTATCTTCGATGTTTTGTATGTAAACAATGTAATAGTTTAATGTTTAGATGTAGGTTTACGTTACGTCTGTACTCGTTAGGATAACGTCTCGTAACTAACGTGTAGTCACGATACTCGGTTAAGCATTAGATAGATAGGCGTTTATACAAGGAGGGCCTCACTAGTTGAGGATGGTGCTTCATAATAATAAGAAACCAAGTTACATCTTTTCTTTTTTCTAAAATTCTCTCTTATCTCTCTCTAGCTTTCTCTCTCTAAATCTTTATTAATTTTGTGTTGATTCTTGATATATTGTGACTTACGATTGGCATCAGAGCTAGCATATGATTGTTGGAGTGTTTGCTTTTCGAAAACATGATCAAATATGTGTAAAAAATCGAGAGTTTAAAACAAGAACCGAATAGATTTTTTGAAAATTTTAGATTCCATGGATAGATTTGGAATCTTTGTTGCACAAACATTTTCTTCAAGGTTTATGTTATGTATATCACGGATTAGTTTCAAATATTCAAGCATGCATTCAAAATTTTGGTCACTTTTTGAAGAAAACACACACTACTACATTACAAGGCTTTAGCGAGAGACAATTCTATCGGAAATCCGTCAGTATTGGTCATTTCCGACAGATTTGTGATGGAAATGGTCTTGTTAGCCGTGTTTTTATGTAAAATGATGGTCATTATATATTCTCGAGCCTTGTATAGGAAAACGTAGTTTATGAGAATTCATTTAAGCTAATTGGGCATATGTGTCGGGCTTTAAGCCCATTGGTAGTAGGTTTGGCCCAAAGTAAGTCCAAACCGACCCAACAAGGAGTCCACACTCTTTGTAGTATAAATACAACCCTCCTAGCATGTTAGGAGGGTGTTGGTTCTCATTTTCCCTAGTTAATGAAAGCCTTTCATTTTCCTTTTTACTCTTTCTCTCTCTAGCTCTTTCTCTCTCTAGGATTTCATGATTTTCGTGTGTGTTAGATGTGATTTGCTAGGCTAACAAGTGGTATCAAGAGTCAAGGAGTGCTCAGTGGTTGTTTTTGCTTATTCAAACAGCTTATTTCAAGCTTTTTGATTCGTTTTTTGGTTCATTTTTTCAAACCGTCGCTCTTAATCTTTTTCTACCCATTTTTGACTTAAAACGTGTTGTTTTTCGATCATCAAGTTGTACTTTTGTTAGTCTTGTGCTTGTTAACAGCTTATTTGGGCATCAAAACAACTTTTTGGGGTTAAAATTTATGGGTTTAAGCTTTGAAGTTTGGCGAAATGTGCACTTTTTGAAGGATAGCGAAATGTGTTTGATGTTTAGCGAAATATGCACATTCATGGTAGCGGTTTGTGCCATATAGCCTATAGCGATTTATGTTTATACACATTCCATAGCGATTTGTTACAATTACATGAAACAAAACTATGGCAAATTTATCCCTTGATGGCGATTTGTGACATTTTTCTTAGCGATTTGTGTCATAAGTCCTTAGCGGTTTTTGCATTTCTCTAGCTAGCGATTTGTGACATACCATAGCGAATTGTGTAAATCTCTTCAATAGCGATTTGTGTAACGAAATTGGTAGCGATTTGTGTTGTTGGCCTTAATAGCGAAATGTGTCTTAGCGGAATGTGTCACAGCGAAATGTGTCAAGGCGGTTTGTGTTCATAAACCCATAGCGATTTGTGTCAAAAGGTTTACCGAATTTCATATTTTATAGTCAATCGAAATTCATTTTCGGTAATCTCAAACAAACAAATTTCGGTGTAAGGCATTTTTCAATAAACATAAATTGAACTTCAATCACAATAATTCTTGTTTCACGGTTTATTCTTGATTTAGTAAAATCCCAAAAAAGACTCGTTTCTATTTTCGGAATAATCATAAAATTGTAAAATCCCGTGAACTTGCATTTCATTTTTCATAATCACTAATCACTAAAACGATCCTTGCATATCATTTCATATAAATTTTGCAATGTCGACTCAACAAGACATTTATGCTGCTGGTTCCAAAAACCGTCCACCTATGCTTAACAAAGACAACTATGTTCCATGGTCTTCTCGTCTTCTTCGTTATGCAAAGAGTAAACCAAATGGAAAGTTAATCTACAATTCTATTATGAATGGTCCATATGTCAGACGAATGATTCCTGAACCAGGTGATCCAGATCATGAAGTTCCTGTTGCTGAAACTTTTCATGAGCAGACTGATGAGGAACTTACTGTAAAAGAAGTAAAACAAATGGAAGCAGATGATCAAGCCATTCAAATTATTCTCATGGGTCTTCCTGAAGACATCTATGCTGCTGTTGATAGTTGTGAAACTGCTCATGAAATCTGGTTACGTGTTCAACAAATGATGAAAGGTTCTGATATTGGAATTCAAGAGAAAAAGGCTAAGTTGTTTAACGAATGGGAAATGTTTACTTCTACTGATGGGGAATTGATTGAGTCTAACTATCATCGCTTTTCCATGTTAATGAATGACTTCAAAAGAAACAAACATTTTTTAGAAAAGATTGCCAGCAATCTCAAGTTCCTAAACTACCTACAACCAAAATGGAGTCGACATGTTACCATCGTTCACCAAACAAAAGACTTGCATACAGCAGATTACACTCAGTTGTATGATTTCTTGAAATAAAATCAAAAGGAGGTAAATGAACTGAGGGCAGAACGACTTGCAAGAACACATGATCCTTTGGCACTAATGGCAAATTCCAATAACCCTTACAATTATCCAGTGTTTCACCAAGATCAACCATCACAGATTACCTACATGCAACAATCACCACCCAACAACAACTACAACCCACAACCATCATTCAACCAGAACTACATGCAACAACCAATGATTAATCCCGAAGACATTTATGATCCCACAACAGCAATGAACATGGCACTTGTTCTAATAGCTAAAGCATTCAAACTTAACTATTCTACACCAACCAACAACAACCAAAGAATTTCATCCAACCCACACAACAGGCAGATTGCTCTACCAGGTATGAATATGGATCAAGACAAACAGATGCAGATGGTTAGAGGTAATGGTGGGAATCATTTTAGATAGTTTGGTGGGTAGAATGTTGGGAATCATAATGGGTATAATGCAGTACAAAATGTCAGGAATCCGGTTGTTTAGAATGCATTTCAGAATCCGGGTGTTCAGAATGTTGGAAATCAGAATGAGTTTATTGTTGTTCCGGGAATTGCTAATTTGAATGCGAACCAAAATGGGAATGGTAATGTTGTAGCAGCACGAGCTGAAGGAAATGGTAATGGGAACAACAAAAATATGATACGGTGTTACAACTGCCGAGGAATGGGTCATCTTCCTAGGAACTGCATAGTCTGACCAAGGAGAAGGGATGCTACTTATCTTCAGACTTAGTTGCTGATTGCTTAAAAGGAAGAAGCAAGGATCCAAATCCAAGCTGAAGAGTTTGATTTGATGGCTGCTGCAGGGGATCTTGATGATATTGAGGAAGTCAATGCAAACTGCATCTTGATGGCTAATTTACAGCAAGCATCGACATCGAATACTCAGACTGACAAAGCTCCCGTCTATGACTCAGATGGATCAGCTGAGGTACATGAATATGACAATTGTTATAATAATGAGATACTTAATTGTTATATTAATGACAATTATTTACTTAGATTAAAATGGGACTCTAGTCGATGCAACGAAATATCGAAGCATGATTGGTGCCCTAATGTATCTTACGTCAAGTAGACCGGACATTATACATGCTACTTGTTTATGTGCTCGGTACCAGGTTAAGCCAACCGAGAAGCACCTCAAGGAGGTTAAAAGGATCTTTCGTTATCTCTAGGGAACCGTTAATATGGGTCTATGATATACGAAAGATTCTGGTTTTTAACTAACTGGATTTTCATATGCTGATTATGCGGGATGTAAAGACACCTTCAAGAGTACTTCAAGTGGAACTCAATTCTTAGGTGAAAAGCTGGTGGGCTGGTCCTCGAAAAAGCAAGACTATACGACGCTGTCAATCGCGGAAGCAGAATATGTGTCCTATCCGCTTGTTGTGCCCAAGTCATTTGGATGCGGACACAGTTAATGGATTATGGCTTTCATTTCAACAAGATTTCTATCTATTATGATTCGAAATCAGCCATAGCCATATCTTGCAATCAGGTCCAACACTCAAGAACCAAACACATCGTTGTCCGCTACCATTTCATAAAGAAACACGTGAAAAAGGGTACGATTGAACTGTAATTTGTCAAAACTGATTACCAATTGGTCGACCTTTTTACCAAATCCCTTCTAGTGGATAGGTTTAACTATTTGGTTCGTCGCCTTGGTATGCGCAGTTTGTCTCCACATGAGCTTGAACATCTTACAAAATCACAGTAATTCCGTGTATATATTTTTATCATAAAACCAAATATAAAAATATAAAACCTATAAAAGCAAAATACAAAATTAAAAAAATTTCAAAAAATACCAAAAATAATCTTCTCCGACATGTCTCTCGTAAATCGATAACATTTACGCACCTAGAAATGTTGATTAGTATTGACACGGGTGTATAAATGAAGTTCGAGCGAGAGTTTTTAAAAGTTTTCAAAACTTGTCTCTTCAAATTTTTCTCTACGACTTCTAAGTAAATGTCAGCTTAGGACTCGGTCTCTAAAGAAAGGAAAATGTTCATTTATGTACATTTATCCTAAACAACGGGAAGTTCACATCTTCTCGGTCTTGAGCAATGTCATATAAAAATTCAAAGTTTTGAATGCTCAAGAGAAGCATTAAGGAAATGATACTTCATAAGATAAATTAAAAATCATTTTTTCGTTGAGCACAATTTTTCAAGATATTTTTATTAAAAAGAAATGTTCAAAATCTTTCAAATTGTGTGCTCAACAAACTCTCACTCTAAGTTTTCACTCTAATATATTATTGAGGGGGATTATAATAATAAGTTTCATTCAGCATGCATTCCTGCTCTCCTATTGTTTAGTTTGTCTAAAAAGTGGATCAACGTACATTAACTTGTATTTTAATTCACTTATATGTCAAAAATTGTCAACACATATGCAATTTTTGAGGGGGAGAATAGTGATTATAATGTGATCAATACGGCTTAATAAAGGATAAGATCTTCTTAATATAAGTGTGTTTCCATCCTCTCATGTGCAAAAATCTTTCATAATATGATGCATATGTGTAGGGGGAGCTTTTTGGGTGATATAAACAACTCTCAATGTGTAATAAATGATTTATCAAACACACTAATTGATTTTTCAATGGTTTTATGGCTTCTATGAAAATACCAAAGACCGACCAACTGTTGTTTCTTACGGTGTTATAAGCCGGTTAAGAATCGGTATTTTGTTCCATGATCCAGCCAGAACCGAAGAGATCTACCCAGGTGATGAGGTGTCGTTTTATACACTTTTTCGGGGTCATTTAACCTCGTAAATCATGCATTTATGCCCAAAATATGTACTTAATCGTTCCTTTTCAGGTATTTAGCATTTGGAAGGCATTTGGAGGAAATACACGTGGCTTGGGCTCATTTGGAGAAGAAACGGACAAGACTACAGACCTACACCAAAATCTCTTGAAAAGTATGCTTACAGAGCTTGGAGACGGCGTCACAACCATAAAGCGACGCCGTTATGATTTACGAAGCGATGGCGTTAGTACATTGGTGACGCCGTCAGAACGTCGCCGACCTAAAGAAACCCTTGAGGAATTTGTGTCACGAGAGCAAGAAGACCATTTCACTTGCGCGCGAAGTGGTAGATATTGTTTTGATCATAACTCCTTCATACGAACTCGGATTTTAACAATTCAACTGCTCACGCGTTAAAAACAAGAAAATATACAACCACGTGGATGATGTCACTGTGATGATGTCACGAATTCTTGTGACGGCGTCATGAAGGTCGGTTTAGGTTTTGCCTATAAATACAACCTCATAACTTCGTTTTTATCAAGCCCTAAACCCTAGGGCCGACTAAAGGGTTTGGGTAGGTGTTTTTCCAGCAATTTAGAGGGTCTAATTCAATCCATAAACATCTTGTAATGGTTTTATTATCACTTCTATCATAAATCATGTCTTTAGTTCCTTTTGTTGATTATGATTTCTATTCTCTATTAAGTATGCTTGGTTAATTCATCTAGTGTTTGCTTAGATGTTATAATCCCTGATATTGATTGTGTATTTGTGTTAGTTGATGATTATTGATGTTTATTATGCATGTTTGATCGAAGATCCATACGCTTTCTTACTATAATCGATTGATTGATTTGTAATAAACTAGTTTGCATGATTAGGCAACCTTAACGTGTGATCAGTTTATTCTTGGTCATTTAGCAACCTAAAGGCCTCTAAGAGACATGACTTAGGAACCTAAGAATAGACAAGTTAATTGGCGATTTGTATGTGAGTGTGTGTTAATTAGTCAAAAGAGCAACCTCTAGGCTAATTAGTGATACTTGGCAACCTAAGGTCACATAGGTCAAATTATGCATGATAGTGGAAATCTTAATGCTTTATGCTTGTGTCCGTGTCTCATTGAGAAACCTCATAGACATTGGCCATAGGTGTAGAAGGGAGAGGTGATGTGAACGCTTAACCGATCTGTATTAGTCATAAATCCCCATCAATAATTTATCTAACTAGTTAAGCATAATACATATTCATGATTAGGGAGAATTTCATCTAAGTAAATACGCTTCTCTATATCATTGTTCCTAGCTTAGCTTAGTTATAATTAGGATTAATTATTAGCTTAATCAAAACCTCCCTTTAAAACCCAAGATTTACTTGCTTTCAATTAAACCAATAAAAGACCAAAAAGAATCATCCCTCAACCTTTAGATTTAGGCGACATACACTTCGAACCTACCTCACTATTCCCCTAGAGAACGATCAATCCCTCAGACTTACCTATACTACACTACAACGGTTAGGTTCACTGCCTAGGAGGATTGTAAAACTTTTGTGGTTTTGCAAAATTCCGTATCAAGTTTTTGGCGCCGCTGCCGGGGAATAGTCTAGGTTTCGGAGTCTATTTAGCTTAGGTCTACTCACTAGATTCCTATCAAGTGAGATTTTTTTTATTTTGTAGCTTTCTTATAGTCTATCTTTTCTTTGTTCCCTTTGTTTTGTAAATCACTCTTTCTCTCACCCTCATGATGTATGAACAAGAATTAGCAAGTTTGAAGGCTCAGGCAAAACGATTGTTTAGGAATGAGAATGTTTGGGTTGAGATGCATAGTTGTGTAGCATGGGATAAGGTGAATAATCAAAATCCACAAAATGCCTCACCTAGTGAAATTAATGAACCATATAAGCCTTCACCTAGGATGGATTCGTATGAACAACCTTTGTGTTTAGGATCAACTTTTGTTAGTGAGGCCCTTAGGAAAAGTGACCAAATGCATCAAACTTTTGAGAAGAGCTACTTAGCAATGACCCATGAGTTGGATGATATGATTGAATTGCCTAAGTCATAACCTAAGAAAACATATAAAGAGGATTTAGAATGTGAGATGGTTTTGGTTAAGATACCTAAGTGCATGGAATGGTTAAATGATGAGCCTATAGGTGATCTAGATATGATGGAGGATAAGGTAGATAATCAAAGCCCACAAAGTACCCCACAAGTCCTCCTATCATTTAAGGCATACACCCCGCCCGTGACTTACCCGAAAGAAGTAGAAGATACTATAGGAATCCCAATGGAGGTAGAACCTTTGAAGCACACAAAACGAGAGGATTTAGGCTTGAATACTTGTAGTCATGACCTCTTTCCTATTTCTAGGGAGTTTCCTAGTGTTGATGAACCGGAGCCTCAACCTTTACCCAATCTTCCATTCTTAGATGTAAATCTAGGAGACAAAAGAGGAACCGACCCACCCATCAACCCATATAGTCCGGGTAGTTTTAGGATGAAGGTAGTAGAACCCTTGACCATTCACACACCGCCTTCACCCCACGTGGCGTACCTCCATCAAAATGGTGTGTATCACTACTATCACCCTCACTTAACCTCAAGTGTAGGGGAGACCCACCTTTTACGCGTCAAATAAGCGTAGAGTTAGGCTCGCGACTCGAACAAAAACAAGCGCTTTTTCAGAGGCAACTCAATATTTTAAATTAATGCAATTAGGAATGTCGTGTGTCTCATGTGTCTTGTGTGTTTGTTTTGAGTCATATGATTGCGTTAACTGTTTTTCATGGTTTTTGAAGTAATTCATACAGGAAATAACTCATAAGATTGCGTACAGGAAAATTTTCATCAAAAACAAAAAGTGAATTTTCATAGAGTGTGGAGACGGCATCACAGGTTGTACGCGACGCCGTCAGCTCGACCTCTGTGATGACGTCAGGATATTCCTGACGGCGTCATGAGGCCAGCTACTAGAAAATTCGAAATTTTTAAGTATTTTTGAAAATATAACTTGTGTAACATCTAAAATATGTAATTCTTTTGTAAATCTGCAAAAACCTATGATTATGACATTACTCTCATCCTATCTTTATTGCTTTCATAGAGTCTTAACTTAGTTAATGAGGTTGTATTTATCATTCACCCGTGGATTTTACGCTTGGTGTAGTTGTCTTTGTCTTTGATTACAGGTTATATTTGATGAGAAGAAGCTTGGAAGATCTTAGGATGTTTTCATTAGATGATTCTTGGATGACGATTTAACCAGTTATCGCATGTTTTTTCTCCATTATTGAGCAAACCAGGGGAGTACTAGTTTCTTTTCCTTGTTTTCTTTTTTCTTTATTCGTTTCAACGGGTACTTCTATAGAACATTGGGGACAATGTTCAACTTAAGTGTAGGGGGAAAATAAGCCTTAGAAACTATTCTTTCATTTGTCATTTGCTTTGTCCTTAAAATGATGGGTAATATATCGAAACATAGCATAAAAGGTAAGTTTTACCCAAATTTAAATTTTTTTACGACACTTACCGACGAAAACCGAGTATTAATAGCGTCTCATGGATAGGAATTTATATGACTAGCATAATAACCCTCAGAATTCCACCAAAAAAATGTGAGGTTCGCCCTTAGATCTTTAGGAATTCGGGTACCCATCATTGGTAACCCAAGATGATTTTATCTTTACCCGGTTCGAGTTAAGGTTGATCTGCAGGCGTGCATGTCTATTCCGTCGTTACGGCCATGTATGCATTGTCTTGTCGCCTTTTTTGGAATATCTGGTGTTAGTAAAATTTATATGAGTGTACCGGTAGCATATTAAATTCTAGAACTTGTTATTATGATGCATCCCGAGACCGCATAGTAAGTATTAGAATTTGCTTGATAAGAAACATTAGGATTAACCCATGTTTTAAACCTGTAATTGTTATGATGGTCACATCGATCATATAACTATCCCACACCCTTGCCATGCACTCATTATTAGTGTAGGATACCCCTAGTACAACCCTCCGAGCCTATCCTTTTTCACGGTTCTCGTAATTTTTTGGTGGATTCCGAATCATTAATGAAGAGCATTGTCACCCTTAAACCAATCGTTACACCCAAAAAGCCTTAGCCTACCTTATATGTACTCACTTTTAGTACATTATTGTGTTTAACCCAAGTTAATTATTGAGTACACGGTTGCTAAGTCCTTATCCTTGTAAATACAATTTTGGGACGATTGGGATTCATGGTAGTATTTATTTCACGGAAGAATGGGGAAGAAAAGTTAAGTCAATACCCCTATATATTTGTCAAATGATCGCCATGTTATTTTGATCCACCTCTTTATATTATAAATATCGAGCATGTAAAAGCTCATGTGTAGGGGTACGTATTATAAACCCTATGTGATGTATTATGTTATTCAAAAAAATGAGAAAAGAAAAAAGAAAGCGATTGATGTAGAGTTGTGTAGAGTTTGTATATCTTCGTCCGAGTCTTGGCTTAGCAACCAAACCAAAGTATATTCGTGTAAATAATTAGCTAACCCTTCCACTTTAAATTTACCCAAAGCCACCCAAATGTATCTCATCCATTTCCGTTTTCTTTATATGTTATCTTACACCTACACCCCACAACCCTTTAAAAGACCTCTTAGATAGTAATGAATAATGCTTGCACCTAGCGGTGGAGGTTTGATTCTTTACCAAGCCTATGGTAATTTATATGCTATGACAGGTAATGAGTGTTGATTTTCTGTTTTCCCATTATGTTATAATTTATTATACACCCGAGGGAAAGAGAGAATCCTAAACACTTATGTGAGGTGCTACTATACTTTTCGTGCTTTTAAATACGAGGTCTAGAAGGTGGTGTTGTAAAATGCTTTTAAAGAGTAGATAAAATGACCCTCATATTGCTATTGTCTAGGTAGAAAAGCCTATTTGCTTGAGGACAAGCAAATCTCAAGTGTAGGGGTATTTGATGAGGTGTTATTTTATACACTTTTTCGGGGTCATTTAACCTCGAAAATCATGCATTTATGCCCAAAATAGATACTTAATCGAACCTTTTTAGGTATTTAGCATTTAGGAGGAATTTGGAGGAAATACACGTGACTTGGGCTCATTTGGAGAAGAAACGAACAAGACTACGGACCTACACCAAAATCTCTTGAAGATTATGCTTATAGAGCGTAGAGACGGCGTCACAAGCATAAAGCGACATCGTCATGATTTACGAAGCGACGATGTCAGTACATTGGTGACGCTGTCAGAACGTGGCCGTCCTAAAGAAACCCTTGAGGATTTTGTGTCACGAGAGAAAGAAGACCATTTCACTTGCGCGCGAAGTAGTAGATATTGTTTTGATCACAAAATCTTCATACGAACTCGGATTTTGACGATTCAACTTCTCACACATTCAGAACGAGAAAATCTACAACCTCGCGAATGATGTCGCTGTGACGGCGTCACAAATTATTACAATGCCGTTGTGAAGGTCGGTTTAGGTTTTGCCTATAAATACAACCTCATAACTTCGTTTTTATCAAGCCCCAAACCTAGGGCCGACTAAAGGGTTTGGGTAGGTGTTTTTTCAGCAACTTAGAGGGTCTAATTCAATCCATAAACATCTTGTAATGGTTTGATTATCACTTCTATCTTAAATTATGTCTTCAATTCCTTTTGTTGATTATGATTTCTATTCTCTATTAAGTATGCTTGGTTAATTCATCTAGTGTTTGCTTAGATGTTATAACCCCTGATATTGATTATGTATTTGTGTTAGTTGATGATTATTGATGTTTATTATGCGTGTTTGATCGAAGATCCATACGCTTTCATACTATAATCGATTGATTGATTTGTAATAAACTATTTTGCATGATTAGGCAACCTTAACGTGTGATCGGTTTATTCTTGGTCATTTAGCAACCTAAAGGCCTCTAAGAGACATGACTTAGCAACCTAAGCATGGAAAAGTTAATTGGCGATTTGTATGTGAGTGTGTGTTAATTAGTCAAAAGAGCAACCTCTAGGCTAATTAGTGATACTTGGCAACCTAAGGTCACATAGGTCAAATTATGCATGATAGTGGAAATCTTAATGCTTTATGCTTGTGTTCGTGTCCGATTGAGCAACCTCATAGACATTGACCATAGGTGTAGAAGGGAGAGGGGATGTGAACGATTAACAGATCCGTATTAGTCCTAAACCCCCATCAATAATTTATCTAACTAGTTAAGCACAATACATATTTATGATTAGGGAGAATTTCATTTAAGTAAATACGCTTCTCTATATCATTGTTCCTAGCTTAGTTTAGTTATAATTATGATTAGTTATTAGCTTAATCAAAACCTCCCTTTAAAATCCAAGATTTACTTGCTTTCAATTAAACCAATAAAAGACTAAAAAGAATCACCCTCAACCTTTAGATTTAGGCGACATACACTTCGAACCTACCTTACTTATTTCCCACTAGATGAACGATCCAATCCCTGAATTACATTTTCTACACTACAACCGGTTGGTTCCATGCCTAGGAGGATTATAAAACTTTTGTCGTTTTTCAAAATTCCGCATCACCAGAGACACTCCATTAAATAGAGCAGAAGTCCTTAGGTATGATTGAAAAAAGGAGTAAAGTGAGATTAGGAAGAATGTTATCTAAGGAATGAGTTATCACAGGAATAAACTCAACATGGTGATAATGAGGACACGTTGGAATAATATTGAAGGGACTGAAGAATGAAAAAGAAAAGTATGGATAAAGGGTGAAAAAAGGAAGCCCTCTACACAACCTCAGGCAGAAACCGGGTCAATGCATAATCTATCGGTAATCACAAAGATGATTCTAATATTGAAGACAAGTCATCGTGGACCCAGTGATGCAAAGCATAACCCGTCTCAGCTACTCAAGATTCTCTCAAAAGAAGTTTGTTTCATTTCTCACAGAGATCAACACGCTTCCATCGACTTTTTCATTTCGAGATTATAGATATTAAAAAAGTGGCAGTCCGCTCCAGCCTCTGATCACCAAATAACAAATGTGCACTTATAGAGTCTAGAGCCAACGAGATCAATCAATAAATCTCATTAGGACACAATTCCATATACACTTGTTGTTCATCATCAAGAACACAAGTTGTACAAGAGTCCAACTCAAATTTTATGTTTTTAATAAAACATTTCTTTTAATTAATAAATAATTTGTTTTTATATTTTTATAAATATTTTTTGTGGAAGTATAAGATTTAAGAAAAAAAGTTATTTTCTTGATCACTAATCATGTTTAATGATTTATTTATCCACACCTTAAGTGATTAATCATAGAAATAGAATTTTATGATTATTAATTTATAAACGTTTAATTTTATCGTAAACGTTTTCACATTTTGTTATTATCAAAACATTAAGAGGTCGAAAAATATAAATAACGTTTTTGGACATTATTTGTATTAACAGATTCTTTTGAATTCTACTTGATCACATGCAGTATTTATATTGATTAACAGGGAACCGTGGTTATTGCAACCATATTCGACGAAATGAAAAAGAAATATTTGTCCATATATGTTGTTTATTACTAACTTAAACATGCAGGACAAGTTGATGGCGTTTCCACCATATTCCAGCTGAGTCGCAGTCGAGGCCATATACTCATTCTCAAAGTTTAAGGATACATTCAAGGGCATTGATTAAAACTTGAAGACAGTTCTGATTACAAAGATACACTTCTGCAAGCTCTGATAAACAAGAACTTCCTCAAAGAACTTTAGGTATATGATTTCAAATAGAGAAAGTCACAAGGTCTATGTTGAGGGAGATTGTCAGCCTTTAAGTGATGTCAAATGATGAGTATGTTGGTTAAAAAGTGTTCCAGTCAAGAAAGATCCAAGATTATCTCAAGGCTAAAGATCAAGATATCAAGTTTAAAGATAAATATATCATGTTAAAGATCAAGATCCAAGATCACAAGCATTCAAAGGGAACTTCAAAATAATTCTCAAGAACACAAGGCTCCAAGATTCAAGACGTCACAAGACGTGAAGCCATAAGTTTAATAACTACCTCATAGGAGGAGATTGTTAGCCGTGTTTTTATGTAAAGTGATGGTCATTATATATTCCCGAGCCTTGTAACGGGAATTCATTTAAGCTAATTAGGCCTATGTGTTGGGCTTTAAGCCCATTGGTATTAGGTTTGGCCCAAAGAAAGTCCAAACCGACCCAACAAGGAGTCCACACTCTTTGTAGTATAAATACAACCCTCCTAGCATGTTAGGAGGGTGTTGGTTCTCATTTTCCCTAGTTAATGAAAGCCTTTCATTTTCCTTTTTACTCTTTCTCTCTTTAGGATTTCATGATTTTCATGTGTGTTAGATGTGATTTGATAGGCTAACAGGTCTGTCTGTGATTCTTGGTCGGTAATCCCTATCTGTTAGAACTCTGTCGGAAGTCTGTTGGTGATGGTTATGTCAAAAGTCAGTCAGAAATTTTCTGTTGTAAATTCGTCGGCAAAAAAATCTGACACAAATCAGTCGGATAATGCAATAAAAGAGCGTGAATTACATAATTCAGCAAACAAATTAACAAGAGTGCAACCATGAGATGCATCTCCTATGCAACCAACTACGCTATGCAACTAAACACTAGAAAATCAACTAACTATCCTAACTATGACTCAACTCTTATTACTAATCTCCTCCTAACACGAATCAAAAATTGACTAACACAAATCGAGCTTAAACGCATCACAAGCCTTGATGCTCGGTCCTAACCACTCGCACCAGAAGCCTCACCGTCAAACCGAAACAATATCTACTGTTGAACTCATGTATTACCCTTTATAACTAGTGAGTTAGCAAGTACTTATAAATTCACAAAGTAATAGTGTAACCTAACAAACTAACAGCAAAATCGTCAAAATATTAGTAAATCTAACCTAATAACACACAGTAACAATAACCTTAGTTATGAAATAAAACAAAATTAGGGTAAAATTAGTATATTGAACAAAAAATTGAAGCAAAAATTAGGGCAAAATAGTATACATTGATGAAAGTAATGGACTAGGTGGTGATGGCAGCGGCGGACGACAGTGAACGGCGGCGAACGGATGGAGGGACGACAACGTGATGATGGAACAATGATGTGTCTAATAAGTTTGTATTTTAATCGTGTAAACTTAATGTATATGCAATTTAATAAGTTTGTATATGCAATTTAATAAGTAGTGAAAGTGTGAACTTAATGTATATGCAATTTAATAAGTTTGTATTTTAATTGAAAGCATCTAATAAGTTTTATAAAGTCTTTGAGAAATTTTAATAAGTTTTATAAAGTTTTTGAGAAATTTGAACTTAATGTATATGCAATTTAATAAGTTTGTATTTTAATTGAAAGCGTCTAATAAGTTTTATAAAGTCTTTGAGAAATTTTAATAAGTTTTATAAAGTTTTTGAGAAATTTGAACTTAATGTATATGCAATTTATTTATAAACACTACTAGAAGGATTAGAAGTAGGGACGGCAACGAGTCAAGTTTCGAGCGGGTTTTAGTGAACTTTTATTTGCACTCGTTTATAATATTCATATTCGTACCGGACCTATCACACGCTGGACACCCGGTTGATATTATTCATCGGTTGTTCGGGTTCATCCGCGGATATCAGTTATCCCCAATTGAATATTTTATGAACAAAATGACGGGTATCAAGATTAAGTCACACTAAAACCACGAACAAAACAAAACAAAGCACCTTATAATATATTTTATAAATTTAATACCCAAATCCTTATCCAAACCCGTCAAACCGCCAGAGACCGACCTAACAAAAATTTAACAAGCAATGTATATGCATTTTACTTAATAAAAAGGATTATAAGTTACATGTAAACTAGCTATTTGTAAAAAAAATTCTAAGTATGAGATATCATTACGTAATATTATTGAAGTATAAGATAAAACAACATATTATATGTATATATATATTAACTATTTGTATAAGAAAATTTGACTATTTGTACTATGGTTTTTAAAAGATCACACAATAAAAAGCATTTTTGTTAGATCATGAATTGGGCCAAATTTGAAACATGAGTTGAGGGCACACAATAAAAGCCCAAAAGCTAATAAAAATTACACTAATACAAAATTTGAATATTTTCTGAGGAATTTCCGATGGAAAAATTAAAAAGTACAAAATCATTAGAAAATCAAAACATTTCCAACGGATTGGTGACGAGTAAACATAAATGTCGGAATGTCGTCGGAAAATCGTCGGTAGTTATGTAAATTAGTGACGGATTTCCGACAACAGTAGCATCTCTCGGAAATCCGTCAGAAATCTGTCGGAAAAGCATAGTTGTCAGAAATCTGTCGGAATATTGCCTGTAATTAGCGACGAAATATATCCGTCGGAAAAATCTGTCGCTGAAAGTCCATTTTCTAGTAGTGGGAGTATATTGCATTTAAATGTGATTATAGTTAAAGAGTGCAAAATCGGAAGACAAATTGTAGATGTATAGTTTGAACGTCGGTGTTTGTGATTACGGCATGTGCACAGACATTGTGATTACGGCATGCACGTCAAGTGTGTTGATGATGAGGTATCGGATGAATCCCCTATAAACGAACAGATGAGTAACCTGCATGGTCAGATGCTCGTGAACCAAATGACAATGCTAGCCTTGCGCGGGATATATCGTGCTAATTGATTGAATGATTATTGATTTTTTTGTTTCCATGTTAGGAGTGTAATAAGTCTTGTAACATTGTTATAAATGCTTAACTGATTGCATCTTCTATAGTAGTAACATAATAAAAATTGTTGCAACATTTTAAATGGACAAGGGTATATAGTGTATGTGTTGGGCTTTTGTCAAGTTGTTACGAGCAACATTTTCTTGCTAAAACTCTTCACTTTAATTATTCATATCACTTTGGACTTAAAGACGAGGAGGTCGAACTGAGGGGGGTTACATCACACATACAAAGTCTTCGACGACCTGATCAAAGAATCTTATTATGGTATGTATGCAGCGTCTCGTACATTTTGATGGCCCTGTGCCATAACTACATACATTTCGGTGGCCCTGTGCCATAACTACAAGTATATGCCGTACTAGACACGAAAATGTTGAACACATACCGACTGCTAGTTTAATATTTCGTGTGGAAAATATATTAGGGCAAATGGTCTGAAAATGCATCGAACTTGTCACGATTTCCTTTGTAAGCTACGAACTTTTAATTTTTCTATTGTATGTCTACACTTTGTTAATCTTCCTATTGTAGTCATCAAACGGGGGTAATTTGACGTGACACTTGATTAACCAACTTTCCCATTTTCCTCTTTTATCCAATGTTATACCTTGCCCCTGAACTTTAAATTTTGACATTTTTCACCCTTTAACCCTTTTAAGGGTTAACAACTTACACACTTTATTATATATCCCTACACTTTATTTATTTACATTTTCACCCTTTAATACTACAAATTTACTTGATTTTCCAAATGATAATAACAAAAGAAAGTCCAGTGCCTGGACATTTCATTGATCATAAATGTTTATGAATGACCATCAATTAATGCCCTCGTATGATGTACAAAATGGGCTATTTTGTTGATGGTTCATTCATAAACTGTTAGCTTTTAGCTTAGTAGTACCAACCTGGTACTAATGAGTTTTGTTCAAATATTACAGACCCAACATACACAGTTAATGTTTACCGACCTATGCCCTCACATGTACAAAATAGGCATCTTAATAGTCAACTGTTCAAACATCACTCCACATTCAAGGCAGTGTTTTGACTACTACCTTGTTTTCCCAACTTTCTTTAGATGATTCTTGCACTTGGCATCCTCAATGCAGCTTATTGTGGTTGTTCTTGTTGGTACACTTGGTCCTAAGTTTGTTCTTGGGTTTGCTCCACTTGAGTCAAGTCTATCTCAGCTTTGGGTTCATGTTGAGTCTACTGTGGTTCATCTTGTGTCTGCTCTGATTCATCTTGCAATCCAAACCATTTAGCAAATCTAGAAGTCCTAACCTTCTTCTTACCTTGTCTTTTTTGTGTTCAGCAGTTCACATAGGTTTCCTTTTAGACCCACCAACACCTCTACCTCTTGACCCACTAGCACCACCAGACCCACAAGCACCTCTACATGTTGGCCTACTATCACCACTAGATACACTATAACCTCCTCTAGACCCACCAACAACTCCTCTTGAAACACTAGCACCACCTCTAGACCCAGTAGCACCACCTCTAGACCCACTAGCACCACCTCTAGACCCACTAGCACCACCTCTTGACCCAGCAACACCTCCTCCACCTCTAGACCCTCTAACACATCCTCTAGACCCACCAACACCTTCATCCCTCACTGTACCTCTATCAACAACATCAACATCCTCTAAATCATCCACTGATTGCTTATTTCTAGGCCTACCTACCACTCTTTTGGGTTTTGGTGTTTGTTCAACTACAGGTTCCGTGCAACTTGCTTTGTTATGTCTAGGTTTTTTGCAGTTTGAACAACTTGCTTTTAAACCTACCTTAGAGACTCTAGTTGAACTACCACCCTTACCTATAGCTCTGATTATTTTCTTTCTAGGCCTACCAGGCATTTTTCTAGGTTTTTATGACAAGACATTGCAGTACATGCTCTGATCAGGCCAGAAATTCATACCAGAGACTGGTTTAACATAGTTGTGGTAAGCCACAAAATACATGTCTGTTTCAAACCTAGCTGAGACATAACTCTCAGGTACCCTATTTATCAAGAAGATTACCTTGTGGCATGAACACAAGGTATTCCTGATAACTACCACATCCTGCAACTACAAGTCCTCTTGCCTTCATCAACTGTGAATCCTTTACTCCCTGATCTCACCTTAAAAAGATTCCCACCAGCAGGCATTACATGCCAAAACCTGTAATTATTGGTTATTAGTGTCAATCTAAACAAGTTATATAAAACTAACAGCATTGAAGGGGAAAATACCTTCGTTGTTCCTTCGGCCACTCCAATCTCTTTTTGATGTTGGGACATACTCCAGGATTCTATTTTCTACTAATTTCCCTCATTTTGTTCATCCTTTCAAGCATTATCACTCTAATGACTTCCAACATAGTTAATAGTGGTTTTTGTCTAACATTAACAATGACACTATTAAAGCATTCATTAAAGCCATTCTCTATTGCTTCACAACCTCTGTTAACCTCAAAAAAGACTCTTGACCAAGTTTTTGGATTCTTACCAATAAGATATTTATGTGCATTTGGGTTAGCACTCTTTATTTTATCCATAATCTTGTTGAAAAGTTGAGGGTATGAGGCTTTAGATGCTGCCCAGAATAATTTTCTAAACTCTAAGCCAAGGTATTGTTTCCTAAAGTTTTCATAAATATGCCTTGCACATTGCCTGTGCTCAGCATTTGGCATGAAATCTTTAACAGCTTCAATAAGACCCTATACAAATAAATTTTTATTATAACAAATATACTCGTTAGGAAAGTTTATAACAGATATAATTGCTTACCTTATGTTGATCAGACATCAGAGTTAGTCTATTTCCTCTGCTGCTACCCAAGTCTTGTTCCAGCAACTCCAAAAACCAAGTCCAGTTGTCTTTGTTTTCAACATTTACCACTGCCCAAGCCACTAGATAAATGTGATTATTCCCATCCCTTCCAATTGCAGTAAGTATTTCACAGAAAACAACCATCTAAAGCAATTATTTTCCTACACCCTGCCTTCCATCCATATGCCAGTCCAACAAAACACACATAAAATCTATCAAAGTAAGTTTTGCCATCAGGATTCACAGTCACTCCTAACTTTACAGTGGACCCAAGATTGGAATCTAAAATTTCTTTTTCATAAGATCTAAGCATAGAATAATGTTCACCAATGGTCTTTTCATACTTTGTCAATGCATACTTCTTAGCATTTGTACACTGAATGGGACTGACCTTACACTTATACTTTTTATTACTAAATCAGCTATATCACACAACCTGATATCTAGGTTAGCCTTAATCTTATCACCAAAGATTTTTGCAATCCACTTATAGTTGACCAATGAACCAAAGTTGAAATTCCTAACACATGTATGTTCATCTTCTAAGGATATGCATTGAAAAGTTTTTTCAGCAGTCATCCACCTAGCATAACATCTCCAAGGACATATAGGCAAGTCATCACTACTAGCACTAGGATACTTGGTCTGCTTTCTTTGTTTACCTTTCTTGGGATCAGACAACCTAGGTGGTCTTTGTCCACACTTTGCTACCACCCTAACTTATCCACTCCTTTCATACCACAAAGAGAAACCATTTGCCAGAGCATAGTAGGTTAGGCACTCTTTGAACTGGACAACACTTACATACTTTTCACCAACCTGCAATTGAAACATAAATATGTGTTAATATACATCATTTGTACACTGAAAAAAGAAACAAACATTAAACTTCATATGCTTTTATCTTTGGTTTCCTTAGTCTCCAATGTGTTGTTTCATCATACATTGGATACCTCTCCACATGTTTTTCAACAGAAATAAAAGGATCTTCAGTGATTCCATCCTTATCAGCAATGTTAAGACTTTTCAAAAGCTCATTCATGTAAATATCATGTTCCTTAAAAGTCTCACCTCTAACATTATCCGCAGGCATACTGTTTTCATTATTTGGCTCATTCATTTTAGAAACTGGGTTATCTTTTGCTTTAGCCTTTGCCTCTCTATTAGCTTTCGTCATATTTCTAAGTTCAATCAATTCTTCTTCACCAGGACTAAGATAGTCAAATGACTTATATGACTGATAGTTACTATCATCATCACTCTCATACTCAGTCTCAGAGTCAATTTCAATAGTACATCTCCTAGTTTTAATAACCTCTGTTGCATCTTCAGTAACCTTATGTTTGCCCTTGTCTGTAGTACTATTCCTAGCTTCAACACCATCTGTTGCATCAATGCACTTATCTATATTGCTAGTACTAGTTTTAACACCATCTGGTTTTTCAACCTCCATCTCATCCCAATCAACCATCTCATCAATGGAAAAGTCATTGCAATACCTCTTTTTAGGAGGGCCTATTTTCTTATAAACACAAGCATCCATGTCATATGTAATAGCTTGACTTAAATACTCTAAAAGATTCATATCTAAGTGATCAAGATAAAGATTAAGCCTGCTAAATGTTTCTTCAACATCAAACATGTAAGATAACGACCTATCGTCAATAACCCTAACTAACCCCCTTTCCAAGTCTTGGCTTAGTACTTGGTAATACAAACCTTGAAAGTAGCAGCCACACTTTTCTTCTAAATATACAGCAAACTCTTCATAAGGCATCCTTGGAACAATAATTTCAAGGATGACACCATTAACATAAGTTAACGGTAAATGGGCAAAGTAGCCATCATTATAAACATCAAATTGATGCAGGTCAGTACCAGGGATCATTCTGATAGATTAAAGAAAAAATATTAGGGTTCTTCAACAAACTAAATTAGAGAAAACTAACCACAATCGATTGAAAAAATATAAAAAAGTAAGAAATTTTGACATACCTTATTACATAAATTAGGGTTCTTTGAGTATCTGTCTATTATTAAATAACGAGAACTGATGATTGTTTTAATTAGGGTTAAGGATGAACTGGGAAGAAGTTGATTTTGATGATTGTGAATTTAGATCGTGGTTAAGTGTTTAGAAGTGATATAAAACCCTACACCCAAACCTGGTACTTTGATTTTTGTCAAAACGGACCACCCAAAGTGTATAACGGGAAAATTCTAACAAAAAACGAAAAAAATAGGTTAATAAAATGTCACGTCAGATTTATTACTAACCATGACTACAATAGAAAGATTAGCATATTTGTTGCACACAAAAGAATAATTAAAAGTTGAATGCCAACAAAAGAAAAACGAGGATATTTCGATGCATTTTTAGACCATTTTGGAGCCGAATGGAAATCAAACAAGATGGAATAAGATTCTTCCCATCAAAATAAATATCCACTCTTGGTGGTTAGGACTTGATCGTCTTCCTACTCGTTGCAACCTAGATGATAGAGGGATCGACATCCACTCAAAAAGATGCCCTGTGTGATTGAGGACCTTGAAACGAACCATCATCCTGTTGTTGATTGCTTTTTATTGGGCTGCATTCACTTTGGATGAAAATTGGATACTGGTAGGTTTTAGAATAGACTATCCGAAGCAATTGCAAAACCTAGTCGAGTGGGGAACGTCGACAAATCTTAATACCCTATCGAAATTATGTTTTGATGTCGTTGTCCAGGCTACCACTGTTAGACAATGAAAACCCCACGGATAATTTGGTATTTATTCATCACAATATAATAGAGATTTCCTAGAGAGAAAACCCCTAGTGGACAATCAAGCTCACAAACCGAGCTTGGGCCAATTACTTTGACTAACATAATTGACTTGACTAACAACGACTAACATTAATTACTTTGACTAACATTTATTCTCTAATACTACCCCGCAATCCGAGCGGAGAAATCGCAAAAGCTCGGATTGGATGAGAAAGCTAAATAAATATTAAACAATAAATATTTTTATTTTTTTTGTTGATGAAGATCTTCGACAGCAAGCACAGACAAATCTTCATCGACAGCGGCAAAAGCAGAAAGCAACATAAATTACGGGATAAACCAAAGTATCTCGGACCAGGATAAACTAAAGTATCCTATATGAGAATAAACCAAAGTAGTCTCTTAAAAGAAAAAGAAAAAGGTATTTGATAATCGAGATGGATAACGTGTGACGGGGTGGCATAAAAGAGGTGGCTCAACATAGCCACCTTGGTTTGAGGATCAGACCCGCTCTGATACCATGAAAGATAATAGAAATTGATATTGATTGGATTTCTTTCATTACATAACAAAGCATGTCTATTTATAATAGAACAAGCTTTTGGGAATAAGCTACTAAACCCTAGATCTAATAGACCTCAACCCACAATGGCTTGGGCCAAGAATTTTATGCGTCTAACCGCTCCCCCCATTTTGAACGTGGTCGTTTCCGATACGGACAAACTGGATGAATGGTTAAGCAGATTACTTTTCTCTTTTTCTTCTTTGTTTGCTCGTTTGCACGGAATTGACTTGTATTTGACGACATCAATGTATCAATTGCTCTCGAATTTCCTCATTTTTATGACTTTTTTTTACGTCATGGCTTATTTTGCCTTTAGGAGGGAGCGGCAATTTGTTGGACAACTTTTGTTGTCAACGACAATGATCTTCGACAACGAAAACAATCAGATGAGAAAAAAAAGAATTGATCTAGGCAACTCAACATTTTTTTTTGTTTTGACGGGTAGGGTTTAGGGTTTATGCATTGAATACGAAAAGTAAAATCCTAAATTAATAAAAACAATAAAGCGGAAAAAAACGAGATCCCTCCGGATCACCGACAAGTAGCCGATGACCGGAGGATAGCAATTTTTATTGGTGGATCTTACCTAGAGCTGTGATACCATGAAAGATAATAGAAATTGATATTGATTGGATTGCTTTCATTACATAACAAAGCATGTCTATTTATAATAGAACATAGCTTTGGTAATAAGCAACTAAACCCTAGATCTAATGGGCCTCAAGCCCACAATGGCTTGGGCCAATAATTTATGCGTCTAACACTCCCCCGCAGTTTGAACGGGGTCTTCGATACGGACAAACTGGATGAATGTTGAAGCTGATTCTTCTTCTCTTTTTCTTCTTTGTTGCTCGTTTGCACGGAGATTGACTTGTATTTGACGACATAATTGTATATATTGCTTCGCAGTTTCCTCTATTTTTTATGACGTTTGCTATTTTTTTACGTCATGGCTTATTTTGCCTTTAGGAGGGAGCGGCAATTTGGTGGACAACTTTTGTTGTCAACGACAATGATCTTCGACAACGAAAACAATCAGATGAGAAAAAAAAGGATTGATCTAGGCAACTCAACATTTTTTTTTGTGTTTTGACGGCTAGGGTTTAGGGTTTATGCATTGAATACGAAAAATAAAATCCTAAATAAATAAAAACAATAAAGCGAAAAAAAAGAGGATCCCTCCGGATCATCGACAAATAGCCGATGACCGGAGGATAGCAATTTTTATTGGTGGATCTTACCTAGAGCTGTGATACCATGAAAGGTTGTGTATTTTCTGTGTCATAATGAGTTACAATGATATGTTTATATAAGCTAGATAATGGGCCTACACATAATACAAAGATAAATATGCCTTTGGGCCATGAAGACTAATCCGCTAACATTCTCTATGCCGACAACACATTTTGTGCGACAACCAAGGTGTGTTTTACTCGACTAATGTGATGCTTGATATATCAGTTTTGTCTTATTTGAATATTG
>BQNB010032205.1:28226-53356 GCA_026074375.1 Tanacetum coccineum | reverse complement strand
TTTCACTAGTCGTTGGGGATAACGACCCGGGTGATCATACTTACCCGGTTAAACATACGTATATTATATATATTATATTATTTTTGTAAGTCTTAACTTTTTACCTTAGTTAAAGGTGAATAGTTGAAATTTACCTAAGTAATATTTTTATTATATATTTTATAGGTACGTAAAACTACGAACCAATGGCTTGTGCCAAGAGTCGTTCATTTTCACTCAAAACTTGATTCATTTTAACTTCGAAAGTTCTGGACTCCAAGCGATGTTGTTCGACAGCCTGTTCCATTTGATAAAAGACTTTTTGGACATCGGCAAGTTCTTCAACCAAGTATTGATTGAAGTTATTGAAGATATCTTTTAATTCTTTTATAAACGGAATGATTTCATCTCGAAAACAAGCCTTTGTATGTTCAAACCCCCACGTGCCCTCAGTGATAGCTGTGGCAGTGGTTCTTTCTTTGACAACCTGATCAAAGCCAGCAAGATGGCGTTTAAGCTCTTTCAAGCTAGTATTCACCATACTCACTTTAGGAAGTTCTTTTGGAACCTCAACTTTGACGGTTGTGGAAGAATGAGATGGGTCTAAAGCTGGGACCGAAGTCGCTTTCCAATAGGCATGTTCACTATATAAATCAGATTGTCGAACAAATCGTTTGTTGTAATCGTTATTAAGAATAGCATAATTAATGGGTTTCGTGTTCACTCTATGTTTTACAACCAATGGATCTTGTTCTTTCAAAAGCATTTTTGAACGACTCTCTTCACAAAGCATTAATGTCTCATCAGAATCAGGAATCACAATAGTATCCATTTTAAGAATGACATTCCCGTCATACAGTTTTGGCTTTGACTCCCGAACTTTCTTCAGATAGAAAGGTTTTTCAAAACCGATAGCTTGTTTCGTGGAATGATCATAACAAATTTTGGATTTAGTCATCATATGAACAGTTTGCGCAGATTGACCTCTTTTGAAAATGATATTATCAAGTTGCTTAATTTTCTTTTCTAAAGCAATTTCTCTATCAATATTTCTGTTTTCTTCCATTTTTAAATCATTTTTGAGATCAGAAACTGTTTTCATTAAAGAATCCTTTTCTTGCACTTGTTCAAAAAGAGTTTGCTTAAGACGTACAATCTCGGCATACTGTTCATTTGATCCTGAAAAACTGTTTTCAACATTTTGCATTTCTTTCAAATCTTTAACCTCTTCTTTATATCTGTCAAGCTCGGTAGTCAAAGCTTTATTGGCACTTTTATATTCTAGATTAACATTGGTGCAGTTCATCACTTGGGTATTTAATTGTTCAAACATAGATAATATCAGGACATCTTGTTGAGCAGAAGAGTTAGAATTCTGGACAGTTTCCTGTTGTGTTTCACTCAGATACTGAGAATAAGGAATGATATTGCTATCACTGGTTATTTCAGTTTCTGTCTGATTCACATCATTAGACTGTTCAGAAGACGTCATTATCTGCTCACTTTGATTGATTAAATCATAGGTCAGATTATCCGGATTGTGTACCTCAGTGAGTGCATCTGAGCCATTCCTGGAAAGATTCGCCATGAGAGCAATCTTGGCTGAGTTAAGTTCATCACAATCAGAGTCATAGGCATCCAGATCATCGGCTTAATAAGCATCATTGTGGGTAATGACAATCTGAGAGGTTTGAGTGTCAGGAAGTCCTGGATCTGCCAAAAATGCTATTTCTTCCTCTGTTAAATCTTGACCACTTGCTTGAGCTTGAACCAGCAACACTTTATCATTGAACCACGTTTCATCCCTTTTTCTCTTGGTCTTAGTACACTGCTTGGCAATATGACCCTCCCCTTTGCAATTGTAATAGATGACAGTCCGTTGTTTCCTTGTGTTGCTTCCACTTGCTCTAGGTGTGTATTTTCTTGTTGTTCCAGCAGCATAAGTAGCTTGTCTCCCCTGAACAGGTTACACAGTTACTTTTCCATCATAGATGGTAGCTTGTTGACGAGGGTTTGACGAAGTCCTTAGCTGATTGTTAGTAGTAGGATACTGGGATGTGACAACAGCAGTTAAGAATGACATCATGTGATTGATCACATCAATTGGATCATCCCCTTTCTGGAACACTGGAACAATTAGACTGGAGTCTGGTTGGGAAAATTCAGGTTGTTGCTGTTGATAGGATGTGAGAGCATATTCCAATTGTGGGATTGATGGTTGTGGAGAATAAACGTTATGGTGAACGGTGGATTGATACTCATTTGTTGGATAAGTAATTGATGGTTAAGTAATTGTTGGAGTGTTGATTGATTGGGGGTTTGTGTTGTGGTGAGTCTGATATGGTGGATCATGATGTTTGAGATAGTGAATTTGGGTGTGTGTGTAGTGCGAGATTGTTAAGCTGGCTGAGTTATTGGGTGAGATGCAACTATAGCATGCGGATACGGAGGTGCGTTCATGCTTCAAAGGAACTTTATTTGCATTTCTTGAATGGTGGGGCTGGTTTGATGGTTAGAGGTGAATTACAGTGGGATGGGGGCCGTGGAGGGGTACCATTGGGTGCATCAGTTATCATATCTTTGATCCATTCATAGGAAGAAGTGTTTTTACAGAACTTAGGTGTTAACTTGAAAATTGCTTCTAATGGCATCTTGTAGATGTTCATTATCATTGACGTAGCAGAGTGAACTTCAAGTAGTACTCGTTGTAACGGACTCCTCCTTCTTTGTAAGATGACTTATCGGATTTCATCCATAAAAGCTTGCACTCTCGTTCTTGTTATTTCGTTAACGACGTTCCTTGCACTAGCAGTTTAATCTTTTCCCAAAGATATTTTGCAACACGATGTTGACTCACAAGAGCATAGATTTCAGTTGGAAGGCCTTGGAGAATGATGTTTATTGCTTTGATGTCACAAATAGCTTGAATGGCTTCAGCGGGAGTCAGTTCAATAAATATTCTTAAGCCTTGTTACTCATCCTCTGTGATTGTAGGCTCCAAAAAGTGGTCATTTTTCAATAGATGCAAGAATCATTCTTCCATGTGGGTCTATTCATCATTTAAAGTTCCATTCTGCTTTTCCTATGAATCATACAAGTGTTTTTCAAGCATCTTTAATAAAAAATTTTTATTTTAACTTATTATATAAAAAAATATAAAAAATAATTTCACATTTTTTAAAATAAAAAATTTGTTCAGGTGGTTTGTTGTCTCCTCTAGAAAGAAGTGACTTATCGGAAAGAGTCATCATTGTGGTATAAAAAGATTATAAATTGATCGATCGGTGGTAGAAAGAAATTGTGTTTGGTTATGTGTTTGTTGAGTTTTGAAATGAAATTACACGGGATTTTACAATTCTTGACAAAACCGGGAAAACAAGTGTTTGTGTCACGGGATTTTTACAAGTCAAAATGAATTAACGATATATATTTATGATTTTGAGTTGATGAGTTTTAAAATTTGAATTTCTTTTTAATTAGTTCGGTTGTCACTCGTTTGGTTCCCTCGTTCGGTTCATCGTTCGGTTTCACTCGATCGGGTCACTCGTCGGTTCGCTCGTTCGGTTCACTCGTTCGGTTCCCTCTTTCGGTTCACTCCGTTCGGTTCACGCGTTTGTTTCCCTGTTCGGTTCATCATTCGGTTTCCCTCGTTAGGTCTCTCGTTCGGTTCAACTCGTTTGGTTTCACTAGTTCGGTTCCCTCGCTTCGGTTCAACTCGTCTCGTTTCCCTCGTCGGTTCAATCGCTTCGTTCACTCGTTCGGTTCCAACTACTCCGAAACCCAAATTTTCAAAACTAAAAAAAACACATTTTTTGAATGTATTTTAAGTAAAAATTCTTGTAAACATAGTGTTACTAACACTCCTTTAGGAACAATTTCAAAAATGAAAACTTTTAGGATTTTAAGCCAAAAAAAATTTAGAATCAAAATTTGTTCTTTGTAAAAGTTTTTGAACACAAAAACTAAAACACACCAATCCATGGTCTTGATACCAATTGTAGAATTAGTAATTTATGATCAAACCAAGAACAAGAGTGAGATGTGGGTTGTGATATTAGAGAGAGATTGGATGGAAATGGATGAATTGTATTAAGATGGAATATGGAAAAAAGGAACAACCAACCCTCTCCAAGGCTAGGAGAGGGGCTTATATAGGTCCTATAGGCCGGGCCATGGGCTATGATGGGCTTCCACATGGGGCCTGGACAGACTAGATTATATATCGATATCATTTCATTTAAAAAGAGATAAGAACTGTTACAACTTGGAAGTGACCGACATTTTTTTGTGTTTCAACAGTTCTTCAGGTTGATCTTATTGGACTATGTGTAGGAGTAACCAAAGTAAACTCCTACATCGTAATCAATTTCTTCTGTCATTTCCCCTGTTTGAAAGAATCCTCTAAAAATCCTCTTCATTCATTGTTAATACAATCTTTGCTCTTCTTTTAGCTTGGTTGGACTTGACAGTTTTCTCTAATTTCTTCACCTTCAAGATAAGTTTGGTATAAGCAGCACCATATACTTTCTTTGTCTGCCTTAAGTCTGTCTCCAAGCTCTCTAGTTTCTTGGACAATGTAGTACAATGTTGGTACCCTCTCAGACCTAGTCTGAGCAATGGAACCCCCTGTGGCTTCTTGGCACCTAGGACTACCACCTGCACCAATTCCCTGAGGAAAAGGCACATTAGGTATTGCCATGGATTGGGTCTTAGTTATGTTACCACTAGCCAGTGTTGCATCTAAGCTAGCAGCAGTAGTGGTAGCCCTCACCTCTCTGTCATCCCACTCCTTAAAGACAACCTCATTCTGGATGTTGTTAGGCACAATAGTTTGTGGTAAACTAAAGTGGCCTCTTGTAAGGCTTGTCTATGTTTCTGAGGTATTTTGGAGTGATGATGAATCAACATTTGGGTTGGTTCTTTATAAGTGGGTTGAGATAAGAAGTGGGGGGGGGGGTGCGGTTGGGTTCAGGGGATGTCCTGAACCTTCACCCTCTTCTGCTTCAATTTCCAACATACTTGGAAACAAAGGAGTATGTTCCCTACGAAATCCTTTTTTCATTTGCTAAAATTTTTTGGCAGTTAAAGTAGGAGCTATAGATTTTTGTTGTGGGGATTATGAAATATTTTTTGCTTGGTCCAAAAATACTTTGAATAATCTTGGATTACATTAAAAAACTTATATTTCTATCAAGTTTTTCACTCATACCATACAAAAATCAATTTAGAAAAGTTAAAAGTTCTGTTTGTGGCCAAGCAAATAATAGCAGTTGCTATATTGCTACTAAATTGTTCCCAAGAAGTTTTCTTAGGGCTAAGACAGTGTAGGATGGTATGGATCAAAAATCTCCACTGAGGGGAAAATTTGCCTTTTTGAAAAGTCAGTTTATCATCAGTTAAAACATATCCCATCAGTGAGAGTTGATTAATTATTTTAGTAGTTGGCAAAACACTAATACCTTCTACATCTGCTAATTGGAGATGTCTCCTAACAGATGCTTCAGTAATAGTGAATTCTTTGCCATCAACTGTTAATTTTATTAGCTTTTTAGGGTCAATGGCCAGCTCCCCCCAGGTCCCCCCTCAACAACTCCCCCTTCTTGTTCTACCCCCCCATTATCAATGTTCTGACAGCTAGCAGTCTCGCCCAACTAAAATTTCTGATTTGGAGCCAAAATAAATTGTTGATTCCTTAAATAAGAAGGCAAAACCTTATATGACTTCCATTGAGAAAATCTACTATCTCTTGAAATCCTTCACTCCCAGTTGGTTTCTTTAGATAAGCAACCATGTTGTGTTTGTCACAGAATTCCAAATTCGCCATTAGTGATTGAGTTATGATAAGGGTTCTGGGTTTATTTTCTGTTAATGCAGACGTAGGAGTGTTTAGGCAAAGTTAATTGTGATTTTATAAAGAGCGCCTTAGGGTTGTGATGGGGACCGAATCGAATACAATGGATTCTTTATCTTGAAGAAATCTTATGAGTGAAAGAATGATCAAGAATTATCCAAATTATAGACCCTTATAAGCGAAATATTGGCGGAGAAAAAATTTCAACGGACTATATGTTATTGCCAAAAAATCTGTTTGTTTAAATAGTTACTTACGGTATAGACTAAGCAGTACTACAGTTTTGTCTAACAGTATTAAACTTTTGAGGTATCAGTTTTAACCTCAAAGGCATTCCAAAAAGCATTTCCATCATTAATGTTGATTCTTACTAGCTCTCTTTCTGTTTTTGAACTAACTATATCTCTCATTTCTTTTGCTTACTGAATCACTCTGTGTGTTTTTATTTCACAAATCTCTCTATTCTTTTGAGCTCACACTTTCTTTATGTTTGTTTTTGCTTTCTCTCAATTCTTTTAAGCTCACTCTTTCTCTTTGTATGTTTTTATTTTCTCTCAATGCTCACAATATTAATTATAATAGCAGTAGAAATTACACTTACCAGTAGTAAGGTAGGCCAACAGTACTAACTTGAATTTCATCATTAGCTGTTGTTTCATCTCATGTCAAGCATAATCCACTGTATCTTGACACTTATTAACCTCCCCTCAATCAATGCTTCAGGGGTTAAGCATTCCAATACTGGCAGTTAGATATTGAAATCTGCCAACATCAAATGCTTTTGTGAGCAAGTCTGCAACATTTTGATCTGTATGTATCTTAATCACTTGAATGAGCCTCTTCTCATAAGAATCTCTGATGAAATGGTGCCTTATTTCAATGTGCCCGGGTTTAGAATGAAACACTGGATTCTTTACAATACAAATGGAGTTTTCATTATCAATGTAAATCTTGGTGTTCATGAAATTGAACCCATAATCAAGCATCTGATTTTGGATCCATAACACCTGTCCATAGCAGTTAGCAGCTGCAACATACTATGCTTCAGTTGTTAAGTTAGCAACTACTGTTTGCTTCTTACATTGCCATGAAATCAGTCTTTTGCCAAGAAATTAAGAACCTCCTATTGTGGATTTTTTTTTTCTTGTCATGGACTAGCTACAGCATAATCATTTTATCTCATAAAGCTTCCAAGTTAAATGGGAATCACCTAGGATACCAAAAGGCCCAATTTGGGTTTTTGACCTTTTTAGTATCTAATAGATCCTCTTCACAGCATGAAGATGTGAGACTTTAGGTGTAACTTGAAACCTAGCACAAGCACAAACAACAAACATTATGTCAGGACTGAAGCTGTCAAAGTAAACATTGATCCCAATCATTGATATGTATGATGAATGACATCCACATCTTCAGCTTCTTCATTCTTGAGCAATGCTTTGCTAGTCTCTATTGGAGTGCTTGTTATCTTCACTGTGACAAAATCAAACTTTTTCAATATATCAGCCACATACTTATCTTGGCTGATGAAGATTCCATCCTCTCTCTCTATGACTTGCAACCCTAAGAAGAAAGTAAGCTCTCCTATAGAACTCATCTGGAACTTCTTGTGCATCAAACTTTACAAAACATTTGTACATAAAGGTCTTCTTAGTAAACCCAACAAGATGATGTCATCAATACATTGCCACTAATAGGATAACACTTTGTCCTTCTTAATGAACAAATTTCTTATCTTTTAGAAAATTGCCTACTTCTAAATTCCATTTTCCAATAAGTATGTCGACAAAGGTCTCAATCCAGGGCTCTGGAGCTTGATTTAGACCAATATAATGCTCTTTTTTCTACCTTGTAAACTTTGTTAGGAAATACTGTGGATCATCAAAACCCCAAAAGGTTTGGCACATTATTCACCTACTCTTCAATGTACCATATAAAAAAGGCACTTTCTCATCCATCTGGTACTCAAATATAAAACATAATGGTTGTATAGGCCAAAAAATAACCTGTTTGTTCTATCTAGCAAAGGAAAGCAAAAACTCTTATCATATTCAATTCTTTCTTCCTTGGGTGTTTTATCCTTGTGCAACAGTCTTCCTTGTTTTTTTCTAACTACTATCCCTCTCTATATCTTTCTTGTATTCTATTGCCCATTTGTTGTTCTATGGCATGCTTGCCTTAGGTAAATCAACATATTCTCCAAACTTCTACAATCTAAATCTGTAGCAACTCATATTCTTTGCCTCTATCCAGCTTGGATATGTCAAAGATGGTGTCACCTTCTTGGGTGCTATTTGTGAGAATTTGAGAGAGAAAATAGGCAAATAAGCAGTTTTGATAATCTTTGTGATTTGTTCTCCTCTGCTTATTAATGTAACTGATCATAGCATGTACTTTAGACATCTTGATCATTCTCCTTGTTTGAGTAGCTGAATTTATATCTCCAATAATTTGTTCTTTAGGATGATCCTTATGAATTCTGGTTGTAGGAATAGGACTGACACTCATGGTTGTTTCCAAGTTGTTGAGATCAGCCTCTGCACCCACATCTTCATTATCATATGCATTACCAAAAATTCTAGTATCTTAAAGATTAGCAGTATCCTCCAAATCAGGCATGAGAGGATCAGTAGGAAAATCAGCATTGGGAGAAGTAGCAGCATTAACAGGGATTGATCCATCAAGATTTTCATAAGAGGATCCAACAGCATTAACAGGAGTGAACATCCTATAGTTACTATTAGCATCCTTGTCTTGTCCAAACACACTTTCAAACTCATTCCTTTGGTCTCTTGCTCTTCCTGGATCCACAGTAGTAAAAGATAAACTAACAGTATTAACTGGTGAACTAACAGTATTAACTGATGAACTAACAATATTAAGTCTGTTAGTGTTAGTATCCTCCCTTGGGCCATTTATGTCACCATCTTTTGTTGGATCCTTAACTCCATTCTTCTTTCCAGCATCATCAGCAATCTCATCTTCTGAGCTCTTTGGATTTTGAGAATCAGAAGTCAAAAATGGTAGCAGAACATATTGTGGACTAGGAACTGCACTCATTTCAGCTTGTCCTGCATCAAAATTTGCTTTAGTACCTGCATTATCATTAGTTTGATTCCTTGTAAATACAGGTTGATAATTTATAGACATGGTTAGAGTATCAATATCAAACATCCAGTTAGGTCTAGTTCCTGCAAAATTTGGTTTGTTTTCAAGAAAATTTATGTGCAGGTTCTCTTCTACAAATCTGGTTCTAGTGTTGAATACTCTAAATGCTTTACTATGGATAGAGTATCCTACAAAGAATCCATCATCAGATTTTCCTCAAACTTACCTAGGTGATCTAAGGTATTTAGGATTGTAACAGGACACCCAAATAGTCTCATGAAGTTTAAGGCAAGCTTTCTTCCTACAAAAAGTTTATAAAGGGTCTTGTTATGAGGCTTGATAACTAACACCTTATTTTAGACATAGCAAGCAGTATTAACTGCTTCAGCCCAAAAGGTAGTTGGTAATTTGGAATCTGCTAGCATAGTTCTACCTGCCTCTATTAGAGTCATATTCTTTCTCTTAGCAACACCATTTTGCTGAGGAGTTCTAGCACTACTAAATTCCCTTCTAATACCCTTCATTTCACAGAACTCATTCATAATCCTATTCTTGAATTTAGTTCCATTGTCACTTCTGATTGTTTTAACCTTATGATCTGATTGGTTTTCTATACCAGTTATGAAGTTCTTAAGGATTTCAAGAGTCTCATCCTTAGTGGCTAGAAAAAAAACCCAACTGAATCTACTAAAGTCATCAGTGACAACTAGGCAGTAACTCTTTCTATTTATACTCCTCACAGAAACTGGTCCGAATAAATCCATGTGCAATAACTATAAAGGTTTGCAAATAGAGCTCACAGTTTTGGTCTTACATGAGACTTTGTGTTGTTTTCCCTTCTGACAAGTAACACATGTATGGTTATTTTCAGAAAGCTTTAAAGGCAAACCTCTAACAATATTTCCCCTCACAAGTTTGTTCATTGTTTTAAAGTTTATATGACCAAGCCTTCTATGCCATAAATTAGACTCATCTATTGTAGCCTTTTCAAATAAACAAGTTAAATCTCCTGAAGGAACAACATTCTTTAAATCAAAACTATACATGTTGTTCTGTCTAAGAATTTTAAGCAAGACTTGACTTTCATCAAGTAGCTTAAAATTAGGAGATAGAACAAGACATTCAGTCTCAGTGAAAAGAACACTATTTTTCTTGTCACGCATTTGTGAGACAGAGAAAAGATTAAACTTAAGTTCCTTTACAAAGTATACATCTTCAAAGTCTAATTTCACAGTTCTAATTTTACCTTTTCTAGTAATTTTACCTCCTTTAGAACTTCCTCCAAATGTAACATATCCACCATCAATATCTTGATAATCTGAGAGGTAGAACTTGTTCCCAGTCATATGCCTAGATCATCCACTGTAAAAAATTCTTTGATCTTGTAAAGCATATTGTGGATTACCCTACACTCAAAATAAGAGAATTAGTTTCTCTTGGGGACCCAAGCCATTACTGACTTGAGTCTGTCTTGTAGATCAACATAATCAAATCTTTTAGGCATGTATGATCCACTGTCTTTGGAGATATGGTCAATAACATTTCCTTTTGGTCTCCAAATCCAGCATGCTGAGGACTTAACAGCACTAATCCCTTGTTCCCTAACAGTACTTGTCGCTTTGTTTCCCTTAGCAGTATTAACAGAATTTACCTTAGCAGTATTAACTTTGTCATTCAAATTTATGTTTTTAAGTGCTGTTTGTTGGTTAAAAAGTATCCTAGATGGTGAGTGTGACTTATGAAAAGCATTTGGTCTAGGTCTTGCAACATTTACAAAGGGTTTAGGTGCAGCAGTATTAATAGGCCTGGCAGCACTAGCTGGTGCTGCTGCTCTTGAAGAGCTTTGCCTAGCAGCACTAATTTGTACTATGCCAGACTTGGTTAAAACTGCTGTTGGAGCAAAATCCTGTCTAAAATTAGAGAAATTTTGATAATTAACCCTCATTGCATTATTCCAAACTTGTCTAACTTTCCTTTGACCAGTTCCTTTTACCACATTATTCAACACAAGTTTTTGTACCATCCTTTTATCATGAAAATCACAATCTTTGATTAGATGGTTGAAACTCCCACATACAAAACAAGCTTTCTTTGTAAACTCAAAACTATTCTTATTTCTGTTGTTATCTCTAAGATTCTGACTGAACTTCTTAGGTTTTTTAACAGTTAAATTCATAGCATTTACAAATTCAATCTTTTCAAAGCTAGATTTGACTGTTTTCTTTACTTCTTTAGGCTCACACACATTTTTCATCTTCACTATCAGACTCCCAATCTTCAATAATAGGAGCACTAAACCTAACAGTTTTAGGCTTTTCCAAACTTTCCTTACTTGTTTTAGTTACAGTTGTTTCAACATTAGGCACACTAGTAATAGTTCCACTCACTTTAGACTTATACACAGAGTCATCTAACCCAGCAAAGGATAAGTCAGCTCTTGCAGGTTTAAAGTTCCCAGTGAAGGGAGGGGGAACTGCATGATATCCCTTACTCTTTTTAAACCTATCATTTACTTGATTGCACTCATGACTATCAATCACATTATCAAGTACTTCACTCTCATTCACATGACTATCAAAACCAAGTCTAGTTTTGTTTTAACACTTATTTAACTATTAATCAGTTTGGTTAGATTCTTTGATGATTCTTCAAAATTTTCAAGTTTAAATTTCAAATCATCTTTCTCTTTTAAGGCTTCTTCTAACTGATTTTTAAGGTTTTTGATAGAAATATCTCTAACTTGGACATCATACTTCAAAAACGCAATACTTTCTTCATAAGAAGCTTCATTCTTTTCATAAACAACTATCCTAGCTTTTAATGATTCTAATCCTAATTGATAACCTATAATTTCTAGGTAAGATTTTTTAAGCTGCTCTTTCTATTATCAAAGTGTTCTTTCAAAGACTCATAGGATTTTAAGCTAGCTTTAGAGCAAGTGGATACCTCAGAGTCTGAACTTGATGAACTGGATGAACCTAAAGATAAATGGGCCATTAGAGCAAAGTCTATGGGTCCTTCTTTAGCCTGAAAGCTCCAATCATAATCACATATCCCATCTTGAACAACCAAGGCATTTGCAGGAGTCTCTATTGGTACAATTCTTCTAGAAACATCTCCATTTCTATTACCCTGATTCCTTGGTGCCCTGTATTCTCTAGCAAAGTGACCTCTCATGTGACAGTTGTAACATTTAACCTTTGTCTTATCAAAGCCAACAGTTTCTTTGCCATTGAAGTTCATATTCCTTCTTGTCTTCTTTAAGAATCTCTTCACTCTCTTGGTAAGCATGGCCACCTGCCATTTGAGATCCATCTATTCAAGATCATCAGTATCAATCTGCTCTAGGTCTTCATTGTCTAACTTTTGACTATTAGATTGACTGACAAAGAAGGAAAACATAACATCATCAGCATAGGATGAGGGAGAAGCTTGTCCCTGTGAGTTAGCAGTAGTAACTTCATGAGCAGTATTAACTGCTTCATTAGTGCTGCTAGTGTTTTCCGAAGATACAAAAGTCATATTCTGAGAGTTTAGGATTGAGATTGAGCTTGATTGGCTTTTAATCTCAGCTTCATACACCTTCAAGTTGTTGTACAAGTCATCCATGCTCATTGTGTTTAGATTAGGTTTGTTTCTCATGATCAAGGCAATATTGTTCTAAGCTAATGGTAGACTTCTTAATAACTTAAGATTTGCATCTTCCTGAGAGATTACTTCACCATGAATCTCCAATTGGCTGATGAGTTTCTGGAACCTATCATAAATTTTGTCCAGTCCTTCAGATCTTGATGCAGTAAAATTCTCATATTGCTGCTTCAGGACAGTCTTTTGCATTTTGTTAGATTCTTTGTTACCTCCAAACCTAGTCTTGATAGCTTCCCATAAGCTCTTTGCATCCTTGATTCCATGAAACTTTAATAGGTGCTCATCAGGAATGGCCAACAACAGAGTGCTCTTTGCTTTTAATTCATTCTTTCTTGCTATCTTTTGTTTAGCGGTCTTTGGAGGAATAAGACCTTCAGTACTAGCTGATGCAAAAGCAGGTGCATCACCATTCACAATAACTTCCCAAAGAGCATAATCTGTGTGAGTAAGATATTGCTCCAGAGATCATAGTCTCATGTTTTAAGCATAGGAAGCTTTTGTGAAGAGACTGTTTGTGTAGAATCTGACTGTGATTCCATATCTTCTCTTTGATAATGAGATCTTATATAGATCTAGTGTTCTTCTTATTTAGAGTTTCTCAACAAGCTCTAATACCACTTGTTGATCCCAATGAATAGATCTTGATTTCCTTTAGCTTGTGTAAAGGTTAATAACCTTAGATAAATCCAAAACTACTAAGACAGAAACTATGATTATGAATACTATAAGTTATGCGAAAACTAACTTGTAATACTAAGAAGAACAATGAATACTAAACGTTGAATTTATTGATTGATAATATTCTGCCTAGGTTACAGAATAACTAACTATGAGATTTGTAATTGAGGGGCTTTTCTAACTATGCCGTAGGGTTCCTTTTATACACTAAGGAAACCCTAATAGGCTTACAAAACGCGTATAATGATAATGCATATCTATTCCTAATTTAACTCATGCATATCATAATAGCAGTACTAACTATATAAGACTAACAACACTAAGTATTAACTAATAGTACTAACTATACTGGCAGTACTCACAATGTACTGGTAGTACTAACTATTATAGCTAGCAGTACTAATAACTTAGACTATTTTCTTTAAACTTCAACAGCAGCACAATCTTAAACCAGCAGTATTAACTTCCAAAACTAACAGTAGTAACTTCAGAAGCCTTCAATTCCTAACACAGATGCTGATATTTTGGATTTTGAGTCGAGATTGACTAGGATATACATGAGGGAGGTGCACAAGGTGCATGTATTTGATTTTGGGGAATTTCCGGACTTGATGGCTGAGGGATTGAGTGCTAGGATGCTTATGGAGCATAGGGATTCTCAGGGAGTGAGTTTGTTCACTAGCCGGGCCTAAAGGCGGCTATTTGATATCAGGGGGCTGTTAGTACATGAGCTTATTTTAGAGTTTTTTAGTACATTCAGGTTTGGAGAGGCGGTGACAGATTTAGACACAGCTAGAGCCTTACAGTTTTAGTTGGGAGGAGTTAGGAGGCGTATGAGCTGGAGAGATTTTATTTTAGCCTTGGGATTATACACTATTGAGGAGATGCAGAGTGTTGGATTCAGTGTATACTGGGCCAAGAACGCGAGACAGATCCCTGACAAGGGGGATCTAAGGGATTATTGGATAGGGATCTCATCTACTTGAGATTTCCTTGGCACAGCCCCGTCTTACACTATGATTTTGGATCCAATTCTTAGGCTGTGTCATAGGTTGATTGCTTGTAGTATTGCTAGGAGGATTCATGCACTTAAGAAGGTGACCGTGACTATCTTATTTTACTTGAGAGGGATGGACGTTGGCTCGGTCAACATCCCTTATTTATTGGCTAGGTACTTGAGGTTGTTTGCTGCTGGGAGGAAGAGCGAGACTCATATTTCTGGTGGACAGTTTGTAGCTTGATTGGCTGAGCATTTTGGACTCCTGACTATGGAGATACTTTAGGGATTGACGGTTATTGCCCTGAGCTCTTGATTATTGATATGACTGGGTTAGTGAGGTTACAGATCTGTATGGAGGTTGATGATACATGGGCTTGGGTAGCCATGGGACCAGAGAGGCAGCCTGATGCTGCGGCTAGTGCCCATGGAGTGGCTCAGGATGCTCATGCTGTTGATGAGGGTGTCCAAGCTGTTTTGGCACTCGTGCAGGCACCTCAGCAGCCACCACCACCACCTCTAATTGCTGCTAGGACTATGCCCCAGAGATTGGGGAGACTTGAGGAGGAGGTGTAGGGACTGCGTAAGGATGTCGAGAGTTTACGTGGACTTGTGAAGAGATTTATGACCGATCAGAGGAGATTCTCTACATGGATGATTTCATGTATAGCACAGCTGATGGAGGCTAGCGGGCTGACATACCAGGCATTCGATGGGACTTTCCGAGGGAGCTCACATGCGGCATTCCAAAGACGCACCAGGCAGAGGACTGGCGAGGCCAACACCTCTACAGCATAGTAGGACCAGCAGCAGCCAGACCCATGATCCTTCTATCCTTATCTCTTTGTTTATATCTGTACATTTATTCATATCGTGATGTATCTAACTATTAAACAGGTTCTTATATTTTTGTATATATATATATCATAGTATGACGTTTTGATTTGTTTGTGTATAATAGAATCAAGCCTGGTAGTGAGTTCAGCACCATAGCTCGTGAGTACATTTAAGATACTAGCATCATATCTAAATAAGAATAACAAAATGGAGAAGAGAGATGATTTCAAATGTGTGAGAAGCTGAAGAAAAGTCTAACTTAAAGACTTCGCTGTAAACAAAAGTGATTCTCGAGAGACAACCTGGATTGTTATTTAATTTTATCGAGTCTGTCTTCCCATACATCAATACGGCGTATCCGCTCCATACCATATGGCGTATTGATTGCCTGGACGTTATCAGTCTTTATTTATGCACTTTAAAAACATTATTGTCAGTTCTGTCAATATGGCGTATTCATACACATGATACGGCGTGTTCACCAAAACTGACCCGTATTTAGTTTGTTTAGTTTATTTTAAATTAACCATATGTACCAAGATAGGAATACACGTTTTTTCTTATATTTTATACAGGACCTCGTAAAAGAATATTGACGAATATTAGTAGAGAATTTACAAATCTAGAGATTTTGAAGTGTTGGAGTCTTGAAACTTCAAGGCGGCTTTTCAACACAATCTTGCTAATAAACTCAACATGGAGAATCTACCGAGCAAAATATTAGGGGAGTTTCTCATTCTAATTCTTTTTAATTCTCGTATTTAATGTTTTATATATACAACGAGGACGTTGTATAATTCAAGTGGGGGAATGAAATTAGAATGTTTACTTGTCCTAATTTTCACATTAAAATGCTTAAATTATGCTCAAATTTAAAAAAAAAATCAAGCATACTTTTGTAAAATTACTTGATACATAACCCGCACACAATAACCCTTGTTAGATGTTGTGAGGATTTAACCTTATCCGTTTCCAAATGTTTACCCAAATTCTACAAAATATGAGTCTGGCGGTGATGTTGTAGACTTTAGAACTTGGATTGGTATATGACTCGAGACCGCAGTGATGAGTACTATGAATTTAGATTGAGTAACTTGTTTAAATTGGTAAATTTTAGGATTACACCCAAAACGCCTTTACATGTTGCTTATTAACTATCTACACTGGTTAGTTAACCCCCGTATAAACCCTTTGTTTACTCTCATTTTAAGAGTAAGATACCCCTAGAACAACCCGTAGAGCCAATCCTCTAGGAACTACACCAATTATTTGTTTCGTTACACCTTTACACCTTAGCCTACCCTGTTAGATTAAGTTTATTTTACAGTTGCTAGTTGCTTAAAGTGTAAAGTTTGTATTTCCCGAGTCTTGTGTCTATTTTGGTACGGTTGGAAGAAATTTGCACATCGCAAATGGGAATGTATATTATAGTCAAAACTCATGTATTTTTACTACCATCGCAATTAATGGTACGTCCGAAGAATGAAGGAATTATCGAAGGAATTATCCAGAATTATTATGATCGTGAAGATGGTGAAATTACACCGAGTTTCGTAGTATAGTGTTAGCAAAAAAAATTCAAAAAAATTAGAAAAATCACAACAAAAAAGAGAAAGAAAGTTTGAAGATAATCGTTTCACAACTACCGAAGGAATTACACGAAGGATCGATTATTCGTTGATACAAATCGACGATGTAGAGTATTGTATAAAGTGGAAGATATCGCCACTTGCCTTGTAAAGTATGTAAAGTATGGGATGATTGGGAAGTTGACCGTTACGGGAACGCCAACTTAGGTTGTTGTTTTTGATCTATGATCAAGACGTTGTAAATAGTTGTGTCTTTATCATGGTAACGGTCGGGAAAAAGTGTCTAGCAACTTGTATTTTAGACTTAATCTATTTGTTTCGTAATTTTTATTTAACAACAATTTATAACAACAATTTTATTTCCCCTTTCCTAATCATTAGTCAGGGTTTTACGCGTAATGAGATATTTGGGTTGATCGAGCGGCAAGTCTAGTCCGTCATTATGCGCCATGTATGCACGTTCTCAGCTGCCTTGTTGGTTTTATTACTATTGGTGGATAGTTAGAAGATCCATACCCTCTATTATCTACTATTCCTATCTCTTTAGCTGTTCGAGGTGGGAGTGAGCCGTCACATGGTGTCGATTCCCGTCGTTACGGTGGTGTATGTGGTGGTTCTTTGTCCCTCCTGAATATTGGTAATCATAAAGATTAGTTAGAGTAATCAACCCTAAGCCTTATCATATAAACCCATATTTACCTTTATAAACTTGTTACTCCTTAGCTCTAGCGGTGGAGATGTGTATCCTTGCCAAGCTTATGATAGAATACTCATCACGACCGAGCAATTGAGCGAATTAGTTGCATGTTACCACATAGATTAGTTGAGTAATTTGAGTGTATTCATCTTCCTATTTCATGAGGTGTTTGGTTGTGTACTTGTAATAGATCAAATATATAACACCCTGTATTTTAGGATCATTGTACGTCGTCAATAAATTCACTATTTATTTTTAGTATTGTACGCGTTTGCTTTTACATTGAAATCGTTAAGTTAAATCGCGTAAGATACAAATTATCGTTCAATGTAAACGGGCATCAAATAATTAAATGTTTACATCAAGCAAGTGTTAAGTAATTATTTGGAGGATAATTATTAACTTTGTTCATTTTATTTTTATTGGCTACGTAAAGTGTTTACGTTTCGCGATAAAATACGTTTAGGCATTCCCGGAACCACCAAAACGTGTCTACGCTTCAACAAATACCCACAATTGTACCCAATACTCAAAATTTACTAAATTTCATTACATATATGTCTATATGGCCGGATATGGTGATGAGGATGCAAAGATATTTCTAGTTTAAACACATTCCTTGAAATCATGAGATGATATCACTCTTAGGGAACCAAGAGCTCACTTCTACTAGCCCTGATAGTGAAATGGACCAAGACTTTCCTAGAAATCCTCCTTATGTATTTGACTAGCCATGTGTGTTATATAAGGCCTTAGCTAGTAAGATAAACACATACACTTCTCATTTACATAGTAAACAACACTCATTCTCTCCCTTTTGCTCTCATATGCCACAGCCAAAACCCACCACCATAAACCATCCATACCAAATTTATTTACCACATTTCCAAGTATTTCTACAACATTTTTAAGATATTCTAAGGTGTTTAGAAGGTTTGATTTTAGGTTTACAAGTGTTAAAGCAAGAAGGTTCAAGATTAGGATTTTGTTGAAATTAGGGTTTTCTTGGCATTGGATGCTAGGGTTTGTTTGCTAAACAAGGGTTTAGATCTTGTTGTTCATCACCACACTTCATATTAAGGTTACCTAAAAACCTTAATCTTTTTACATTTGTGATTTTATGCATATATGATGTTTGTATAGTTAATCACCATCTAAGGAACTTATTTACATGTAAAATAGAATTTTTACTTATGATCACGGTATGATATACTTTGTCATGTGCGATATAGTTGTTAAGAACATGTGAGGATGGGATTATATACATTATATAAGTGTGGTTTATGTATAAAAGCCTATATAAATAAATTACCTAACTGTGTATTTATAAAAGTTCATGAACAAATAAGTATGTAGACATATGGATCTTGTGATTATTGGATAATATTTGGACAAAACATGGACTAAGGACCCTAAGTATGTAGGACATGTGATATTAAGTGTTGAAATGGACTTGTAACAAGTGTGCTAAACTAAAAGGTTACAAAATCAAGTTTTAATCATATTTATACAAAATGACCAAAACCTTCTATTGGAAATACGAAAATAACATATACATTTTATATTTTTATAAAATACTACATGTCATAACGATCGTAGGCATGTAGAGAACTCGAAAAACCAATTTATAACGAAGGAGATACGCTAATTACAAGTTATACGGTAATAAACGCTTTTATAAAAGAAATTTTATAAAAACTATTTGATTTTCAGATCTGATATAAATGGTTGGTTACTTTTCATACAAATTACATATTTTTAGGATTCCAAAACAATAAGAATCATAATTTTAGGATCAATAACAAAGGAGTTATGAATTTCGCAAGTTTACGATAATAAATACTTTAAAAAAATAATTTTATAAAAGTTACTGTTCACATCAGATATATTTATTTTTAAAACATCATTAATTAGATAGAACTATTAATTACGAAGACGTGCTCGAAAGAATCCCTAAAAACGGAGTTAAAACGAATAAAATACGACGTTTACGAGTTTATGACGACAACTTTTATAAAAGTATATGAACAGTAAAAAGCACTGTTCACCAGTAGGTTGAAAATATGAAAATATGGTATTTTGATAACTCGTCTTAATACGAAAGCATGGACATAAGAAACGTAAGAAACGGACTTAAAATGATATAATTACGCCATTTTTACTAAAGAGATATTTATAAACGTTTTTACTTTATAAATATGATTTCACTAAGACGATTAGATGGTGATATAGCTATATATAATTATATATGGTATTAGTTAATCAAAATGCTTAGTACTTATGCGACCTATATTGGATTAGGTTGCATTCGGTCATTATCGTGACACATTTTCTGTGATATATTTGTTATCATATACACAAGGTGAGTTCATAGCCCCACGTTTTACATTTATAATGATTTACAAGATTTGGGGTGGGAAACATATGCATGTTTTACAATTGGACGCAAGTGGACACTTCACATTACGATTACGTGTTTGCCTAAGTAGCGATAACCCTCTGAGCCCATTATCATGAACTGTCAATTACTTGTTGTGAGCGCGAATGTTATAAATAGATCTATTTGGGATTGACATCCTCGTTTGGGTGAGTCATTCTCACTGTGCTGGTATTGTGGAAAACAAACGTATACCATGTCGGACATAGGATGTTGCGGATTAGGACATCATCACGGGCAATGTTGGCAATTTATATTGCAATTCATACATGTCGAGCTTCAATGTCATGAGTTTAGGGAAACGTAATCACATTTTATGATGTTTGCATCTGTTTCATTATCATGGGGAAATCTTGTGGTCCTACATTCTACATTTTACAAACCTATGAATTCACCAACATTTTTGTTGGCGTTTTAAGCAATGTTTTCTCAAGAGATCAATGAGGTACAAGACCAGGGATACATTGGTGGTCGTTATTTTGGAAGCCATGCATTAAAGATTTGGTTGCATTACATTTTGGGGATATATCTGTTATGGACTAAAATCTTTGTATTTTAAACAATGAACAAGTAAAGCTTTGGGCTTTTGTAACAAATACTTTGCTAAATCTAATGTATCGGTTTTAAACGACTTTTTGGTCATTCTTATATATATCTTGTGTTATTGATCTATGAAGTACCACCCCCCAGACCCATATTCCGCTGTGACTTAATTTGGGGGTGTTATAGATTGGTATCAAGAGCCAAGGTTATAGAGAACCAGGTCAAATGTTTTTGATGGACTATAACCATTTTCAAATATTGCATTCATATAAAAGGGATTTTCATAGGACATACATACAGTAGTTGTTGCATTAGCTGGTTAGACTAGATGCATTCATGATTGATATACATGTTATAAAATACTATGTATATTACATTACTATAAGAGTCTTATATTAATACTTATATAAGCTACTTTTGATTTTCAGATATTGTCATGTCTGATTCGGAGGATTCCACAGTCACCTTGGTGTAGTCAAATTTATATACGTATTATATTAATCCCGTAAGAATTCTTTCCAAAATACTTCTCAAACAAGAGAAATATAAGGTAAAAATCTCACTAAAGAAAACACAATTTGTATATTTTTATCCGGGAAGTACTTTTCCTCGGGTCGTGTCCCAACGAAATCGTGAATTGAGAATTTAGGAATAATTCGGATTCGAGTTTAGAATAGTAAAGGATTTTTTTAACTTTTATTACACTACAAAATATAATAGCTCAAACTAAAAACAATGAAATAGCACGAAATTTAAATGCACAAAACGTAAAAATGCGAGCTAAAACTGAAATTTAAAATCTAAGGCACAACTTTTAACAAATTTTATACCTAAAAATCACAAATTTAAAATGAAAATTTTAGGAAAAAGAATTGGAATTTTTTAACTATTTTTGAATTTTTTATGAATTTTAAAAGATTAATGATTTAACAAAAATAAACTTTTTCTAAAAATTAACACTAAAATTTTACTTTTATTTTTCAAAAATACTAGATTTAAAAAGAAAATTAATGCAAAAAGAATTTTAATTTTTCAACTATTTTTCTATTTTTTATGATTTTTCTAAGTAAAAGAAATTAACTAAAATCTATTTTAATTCCTAGAAAATACAAATCAAATGAGAAAAATAAAGAAAAATGGTTTTAAAATGCTAAAATGGTGCAGAAATGTAATGGCACAAAAAGCCTTAAATTTTATAAACCAATTGAACACTAATTTGAACAATTAAAACTAAAAACCTAATTTCTTAAAACTAATTTCTAAAATTTAAATCTATTTTATTTATTCTAAAAAGGACAGGGTAGGAAATGTAAAAAGGGAAAGAACAGGGTAGGCGGGCAAAATATGGGAAATTTACACTCTAGTTAAAACGGGTGCCCCTTAACTTTGAGAAAAATACTAAACAGACCCCGCGATTCTAGCTTATTTTTGGCTTATTAAAAATTGAGAATTAGCAAAAACTTAAAACTACAAACTTATTAAGGAGCTTAAACTCTACAACATTAATAAAAGGACTTTATACTTTTGACAAAAGAATAAGCCAGAAAATAAGCTTCTATAATCCTGTTACAGAAAGTTAAGCTTTAAGAGCTTTTCTAGTTTTTAGCTTAATTCTAACTTATTACTTCATGAAACCTAAAAACAAGAGAAGCTAAGTGTGACACAGGATGTATACTAAAGATGTTTGAAAAGATATAAGCTAAGTTTAGACTAAAATAACAAGAAAAATGATATTGAAAAGTGCAAGTTTTAGCTAATACTGAGATGAGCTTTTTCTTAATAAGCTAAACTGCTTATTACTGAACCTTACAAGCTAAAAATTTGGATTTAAGTTGTCCTAAGGTAATAAAGCAAATCTAGATAAAAGGATTCTAAACATTAAAACTAGAAATAAGAGATCAATGAGAAATTTAGCTAGAAATCAATATTGCTGCTATACTATTTTGACAGTTCAAATAAGCTACTCTAAGAGCTTATACATGAAAGTTAAATGGTGACCTTAAGATTTCTAATGGAGAACTATAAATGTGCTAAATTCTAGATTCTATTTCCTAATGACTAATGCTAAATTTGAACTAGAAAATGATTAGCACAAAAACTGTTTGAAAAACTGTTTGCTGATGCAATTGGCAAATGTACAAAAATGCAGGCTAAATTTTGTGGTTATGATCCTCTAAACAAACTCACTAGGTACTGCTACTCCTATCTTTGCTATAATAGAAAACTATTAAGCTCTAAATCTCTAAAAGTTGAAACCAATATACACCTAAAAGCTGCCCTGGTGCAAATGAAAGCTTTTTAAACTCAAAATTTTGGAATTCAAATAACTAGCTTTTAGATACTGTTTTAAACTTGATATAAAAGCCTAACACAACTTATTGAAAAGCTTTGAAAGAATGCTGTTGACTTTAAGAGTCAAATACAGCTTAAACCAAACACACCTTAATGAAAACTGTTAATACTAAAGTAGCTTAGATTCTAATTTTAAAGCTAAATCTCTTAAATCCTTTTATCTACTACTGTTATAACTAAGCTTACTAAGCTATTCAAGCTCTAAAATGCCCAGCTTATTAGTAGGAAATAAGCACTTACTCTACTAGCTTATACTAACTATTTATGACAGAATTTTAAGTAATGAAAACTAGAATTGATTATAACTAGAACAGCATTAAAACTAAAATACCTATAGGCTAATTAAGCTAAATGAGACAGGATTAATATGAGGATTTAAAAGAAATAAGCAATTTGAAATAAGCTATGAATTAGCTAAAATGAAATTTAGAAAGAGTAACCTGAAATTTGAAGAGTCTTCTTCACCTAGACATCCAAGTGAAGAGTCTAGGTGATCCTAATGGCTTCCAAAAGCCTCTAACCTTAAAAACCACAATAAGCTGAATTTGAGCTTATTTGCTCTTGTTGCTTCCAAATTAAGCTCAAAACTACTCAAGTGTCCATGATAGATGTAAAATGTAAGAATTGAGTAAATGAATCACTAAAACAGAACTTTAGCTAATATTTGAGCTTGTGAATAGTAATAAGCTCAAATGAGCTTATTAAGAGCTTATTTGATGAAAATCACTTAAACTTGAAAACAAATGACAAGAACACTTGTAAACTGAATCGTATTGAACAAATGAAGAAGTACAAGCTTATAAGAGAAGAGTACAAGAGCTTTAAAGCTATTTTAAAAAAACTTGAAAGTAAAATGCTTAATATTGAAGGAAAATACAAAACTGAAAATTAAAATAAAAACAACTAACTACTCGCATTTCTTCTGTCTTCTTCCTCTTTTATAACCGAGTCTTCAAACCCATGTGTTTGTTGTGTTAGTTTGGTGAGAGCAAAACCAAAAACTCATCTAAACCGTCGAATATGCCTTGGGGATTTGTGGGATTGCCAAATAGGATTAGGTTTTTTAGTGGAGGAGGAGGGAGGTGTTTGTTCATGGGGTTTTTGAGGTGCAGGGTAGAAGAGGGAAGGCAAACCCGTGAGTGGGTTTTGGGTTTAGGGAATTTGGCGGGAAAACTTGTTGTATGAATGGTAACAGGCAAAAGTTTTGGGAACTTGGCAAAGATGGCCCCTCATAGTTACTTGAGTTCTTGCAACCATGGTCCTTGTTGTTATATAACTTTGGGGACTTGGCAAGTTAAGTCCCCAAGAGTTATATAACTCATTGCATGAAACGTCCTTGATATGTACAAGTTAAGGGACTTGACAGTTTTAGTCCTTGTAGTGTGATTTTGCCAAAATGGCAGTTTAGGTCCTTGTCTTTATTTTTCTCTTTTCTCTTATAAATATAAGTTTAGGGGTTTGGCAATTTCAACCCTTAAACTTATATTCCTTGACTTGTTGACTTTTTAACTTCGGGGTTGACTTGGACTTTGACCAGTTGACTTTTCTGTTGACTTTTTGACTTGATTGACTTTTCGGCTTTGATTTGGCTTTGTCTTTCACAGTCTTTTCCATTCCGAGTCCGGTTTTGTCGTTTTGGCTTTGTTTTTCGTCCTTTTCTTAGTTATCCGTTCCTGCACAATACAATTAGCAAAACAAGCATATATTTGGCATTTTAAGTCCGTTTTTGGTTATTTTAGCTCGTTTTTAAAGGTAAAAGGTATGTGTAATTAAGCACATACCAAAATCCCCCATACTAAGGTATTGCCGTGTCCTCACGCAATGCTATGAAGTAAGCATTTACGAAAACTAAGAATCTCAATCCCCCTCGACTAATAACTTTGAAAAGTAGCAAAGTGTTCGTCAAGGGAAACTAAAGAATCTTTTCGAAGCTGTTCAGGGCAAAGGTGGTTTTTTTTATTTGTACACTAACTATCCCTAATTTTTTTTTTTTTATATATTTTTTATTTTTTTATTTTTCTTGTTCTTGACTTTCTGTTTGACTTCCTTTATTTTATCAACATTGGGATCATAGAATGAGAAACGTCGATAGAATAATCTACGGATGTCCTGACGGATAAATTCATCGTCCCCGATTTTTCACTAGATCCAAACCAAGCAATTAAACAAGATCATTTGTCAATATAAGTCTAAATGTTAAGCACTCATACTTATGACTTGTGAACTTTTAACTCCCAACATGGATATATGATTTAAATGTGTGTACTTATATCAACTCAACCATAGATCAACTTATTTCCATAGTTGTAATTCAAGATGAATCATGACTCAAAGCAACAACTTATTAGGCCCTTGTAACTTGATTTTAAAGAATGAAATTTTAACTGTAGAACTTTTTGCAACATCTTCATCAT
>BQNB010032205.1:0-25976 GCA_026074375.1 Tanacetum coccineum | reverse complement strand
ATGTTTAGTTTCTATTATAGATGCCAAAGTGTTGTGATGATTCCCTTTCTCATCGCGCCTCGCGTTTCTACCTTGGCGGGGTGTGACAGATTGGTATCAGAGCCTTTGGTTATAGAGAAGTAGGTGGTTGAGCCGAGACTATAACCTAAGGGTCCTTTATATAGATGCATTTAGGGCTTAAGTGTTTATTTTTATAACTGCTATGCTTCTCCTCTATTTGGGTAGCTTTTATATTTTCTTTTTGTTAAGTTATCGCCTTAGTTTTGTTGCCTACCCATAGCTGATTTAGTGTGTATTGCCTCGTCATTTGTTAGCTATGCCTTCCTATTTCCATAATAAGTTCTGTTGGGGAACCGTCTTTGCAACCGGGCGTAGGAGTTTCATTAAGCCAAAGACGGGACTTAGGATGAAGAGAACAAATCGTAGGACCCGAGTTCCAATTGGCCTTTACCCATGCCATATCGAAGAGAAGATGACCATAAAGGAGGTTAAGGGAGAGTCAGTCATGGAATGGAAGACAAAGGTGACAACCAAGGAGGGCGTTGTCATCCAGTTTCCTAGAAAGTTTCAAGGATACAAGTTAACATCGGAAGAAGAAGTGGAGGAGAATGAAGGGTTGAAGGAAGTTTGGGAAAAGATGGAGTATATGATATCAGACAGCGACTCAGGTCTTGAATCCACAGCTCGTAGTTAACCTTAGGGCATCCTCCGTGTTATCTATTTTAGGTTTATTTGTCAGTCTTTAGTCGGAACCATGTTTTAGGAATTGTGATTTTCGAATATTGGATATTGATTTAGTATTTTATGAAATGGATGGATTTATAGTTGAAGTTGTTCTTTATGTGCTATTATGTGATTAAATGAATCATATGTGAATGTTGTGTTAAACTAAGAAGTGTCGTCATAGGAGGAGTACGTTTGTGCTAGGGAGCCTTAATAATTATGGTGGCCAACATAATTATTCACGCGCCCCAGCACAAGTGGACTTGCAAGTATGATTACATTAATTTGTGTTAACACATTGGTGTATAGTATTATGATAGTTGTTGATCACTTTAAAATAACACCTTTACTATATATATAAATATAAATATAAATGTATATAATATAAGAATTAACAAAGTATCAATGATAAGAATTCCGTAAGGCTTTTAGAAGGGAAATTACTTTTATCCAAAGTAAAATCCAAAAAAAAACTTTCCCAGGTCGTGTCCCGACGGGGTGTGAATTGAAAATCGAGATTATGTTCATGATCGCGTGATTGAATGGTCAATGATTGATTTGAATTCTATTTCTACTAATAATATGCAAAAACAAGTAAAGGCACACTAAAAACGAAAGCAATTAAAGCCTAAACACGAAAAACATTAACGAGATTCAAATCCCGTCTTTTAAAATACCAAATCCTACAAATTTAACCCTAAGAAAGCAAAATTAATTTTTAACAATCCTGCCTCTTATCTAGCAAATCCTAATACTTACTATGCGGTCTCGGGATGCATCACAAAAACAATATCTATAATTTAATATACTACTGGTACACTCATATAATTTAATACCGATACCAATGCTCCAGAAAAAGCGACCAAGACCATACGTACACATCCGTAACGACAGAATAGACACATATGACTGCATTCGAACCTTAACTCGTACAAGCTAAAGGTATAAACTATCTTGGATCAAAAATGGCTAAAAAGAGTATAAAAGAAAAGTTGTGAGGGGTAATAAATGAAAAAGACCCCAGGGCAGTTGGTGTTGTGGTGTGTGTGTAAAGCTTGGTCGAGGTTGTGGAGGTCTTGTGTTCGAGCCTTGCTCACCATTAACTTCCCAATTTCCCAAGCTTTTTATTTTTTGAAAATTTCTTTTTGAAAAAGCTTTATAACTTAAAAATAAGCAACTTTTGAAAAATGACTTTTTATACAAACCACAAATAAGCACGGAAATAAGCTAACAAAAGTACCAGTTTTGGCTTAAAAAGCTTTATGCCCTTAAGTCTAAACTGTTTTGGCTTTTGGGGCTTAATAAGCTAAAGGAAAAAGCAAATAAGCAAAACAAACTATAGTCTAAACCTAATAAGCACTAAGAATAAAAAATAAGTTAACAAATAAGCTAGGAAAGCTTTAAAAAACATTAAGACAATTTTAACGTAAAAGAAAACTAAAAACCTTAGGGGGTGTTTCTTTTTTCCACTAATGCCTCTTATTAGGTGAGTGGTGGGCTCAAACACCTTAATTCATTTTATTCCATACACACACCAAAACCTTCCTCCACCTATTAAGAGGCATTAGTGGAAAAACCACTTAATTCATATAAAAAAAGAAACAAGCCCTTAGACTACTTAAGCTAATAAGCTTTAATAAGCTCAAACCTAAGCCAATTAAGCTAAAAGGGCCTAAAACGAACCTAATAAGCAGGACTAAACATAAATAAATCAAATCCAATAAGCTAATAAGCTCAGAAAAGCAAATAAGCTATTTGGCCAAAACTAAGAACAAAACAGCCAAGAGGGGCACTTTCTAGCTTATTTTTAAGATAGGAAATGGATCCTTATGGCTTAGTGGCTTATACCACTGAAAAGCTTGTCCAACAAGCTATCTAAATCAGCAAAGAAAAAGGAGTTTGAAATACAAATAAGCTATGAAAAAGCTTATGGAAAATGGTTGTGACACTTAGTGTATGCTGAGTTATTAAGTTTTTTGAAAAGACAAAAGGGCTTAGTGCAGGCCTACTTTAAGCTAATAAAATAAGCTCTAAACTAATATTTAAGTTAAAACAGATTGAGCTTGACACCTAAGGAGCTTGTGCAAGAAATTTCAAATTCTAAATCTAACTTTAACTTATCTGAATCTATGATTGAAAAAGGGCTTTTTGAAGCTTTGAAACTAAAAGAAAACTACTTTGACAGTTTTTAACAAAAACTACTAAACTAAAGCATACTTGTCCAGCTCTTTACTACTGCATTTAAACATAAAACAAGTAAGAAAACAACACTTGCAAGCTCTTAATCAAAATCTAAGCAAATAAGCTATGAATTTAAACCAAAACTCTACAGATTCAAAGTATGATTACTAAAAATCTAAAAAAATGATTTTTAAGCTTTGAAAACTTATCTAAGATGACTTATAAACTTATTTTGAGCTTTTTAAATTTGACTTAAAGGTCAAAAGACATCAAGCAGTATTAACTAATGTTAATACTACTAGTGCTAAACACCCCTTAAGAAAGTGAAAAACCATTTTAATCTTATAACAGGCTTAGAAAACTTAAACAAACTCAAAACAGATTATGCACAAGGTAAAATGAAGACAAATAAGCAACTGTGACTCAGAAATAAGCATTTAAATAAGCAGGCAAGAATAACAATTTAGAACAATGTAAAAGACAGTTTTATCTAAAGACATAAGCAAATGACATGTAAGCAATAAGCAAGCATAAATAAGGTATAAGCAATACTAATAAGCACAATAAGAAAAGATAAGCAGTACATAAGCAGTAAATAAGCAAATAAGCAATTTTAAGCTAAAAATATGAAAAGTAAGGACTTACAAAACCCTTTGCTTTAAACAAGGGTAAATAAGCTCTTAAGAGCTTTTTTTACAAGCTCTAGCTTGTTTAAAACAAGCTAGTAAAACCCATAAGCCCATCCTAATTTGGCTTATCATCCAATATAGCTTTTTTGAGTGATTTTAAGTGAAAAAGGACTTAAAACACTATAAGCTATGGACAAGCTTATATTGTTTAAGTAAACAACTTAAGCGAAATATAAAAGAGCTTTTGTGAGCTTATAAAACATTTTTCAAAACATAAAATGCATTACCTTAAAAAACAGATTAACATAAAAACTTAGATTTCATTAAACTTAAAGAAAACAGTACAAGGCTTTTAAAAAAGTACAATAAGATGAAAAACATTAAATATAAGCTGAAAAGACTGAAAAACTAGATTAAAAAAAACTTGCCTCAAAGGCTTACAAAGGGTCCTATTTATACTAAATTCTTTAAGTCTTGGGGTCTTCACATGTGTTACTTCTGTGAGTGAACTCAAGAGGTGTGTTTCTTGTGTGAGGTAAGTCGAAAATCAATATCCAGCCCTTCATTTTTCTTGCTCATCAAGTCCTATCATCTTAGCCCTCCATTTCTTGTCTTTGTCCCATCCACGAATCAAAAATTAGGGGATTGCCAAGGTGGAATGTCAGTTTATGGTGTGGGGTTGATTTGGAAAGGGATGGTTTTGTTTTTGGGAGCAAAAGTTAAGGTGGAGAGGATGGATGAATAGTGATCTGGCAGGAAAATTTAATTGGGATACAGGTAACGGTCGTTTGCCCGGAATTTGATAAGTTGTTGCATCGTTAGTCCTTTTGGACTAACACTTAAGGACTAACTGTGAAAAACCTTAAGGACTAACGGTGTAAAAGGTGTAAGGGTGTTATAGTTAAGTGTTGTTGGGCTTAATGTTTGGGCCGGGTAAGGGTTTTGGACATTTAAAGGGTTTAAATGGTTTAAGGCTTATTAAGCCTTAGTATAAATATCTTAATGGGCTGACCCGGCCCATTAGATGGGTGCGGGTTGGCCCATTAAGTATTTCTTCGGTTTCGGCTTCGGCTTTGACTTGTTGACTTTTTGGGTTGACTTTGACTTTGACTTTCGTTGACTTTGACTTTTTTCACGCTTTTCCATTCTCGTGCTCGGTTTTGTCGTGTTGGCTTTGTTTTTGTCCTTTTCTTAGATATCCGTTACCTGCACAATATAAATGCAAAACACACAAATACAATGTATTTTTGGTATGTTTTTAGTCTTTTAGGCACGTTTTCCTAGGTAAATGGTATGTGTAATTAAGCACATACCAAAATCTCCCATACTAAACTATTGTCGTGTCCTCACGCAATGCCATAAGTAAACACTTAAGAAAACTAAGAATCTCAATCCCCCTCGACTAATTACCTCGAAAAGTAGCCAAGTGTTCATCGAGGGGAATTAAAGAATCAATAGCTTTGAAAAGCCCCGTTTTGATCATTTTTAAATATTCACACTTATTCCCACACATATAATTGTATTTTTCCCTTTTTCTCATTTTTTTGCATTTTTCATTTCAAGAAACTAACTAACATGTTTGGACTTTCATTATTTTTCATGAACTTAGGGTCCACGAATAAAAAGCATTTCAATCCTAAAATGCCCAAAAAGGATAAATTCATCGTCCTTGACTTTTCACTCGTCCCAAACCAAGCTTAAAAATGAAATCACCGTTAAATATAAGTTAAGATGCTAGCACTACTCATATTTGTAACTTGTGAAACTTTTCGCTCCTGACAATTATTATATCTTAGGTGAATGTGCTTATTTTGAATTTCAACCATGGATCAACCGTTTTGCAAAATTTCTATGCTTCATGTTCCACCCAAAAGTAATGAGTTTGAAGGCGAGATCATCCCATGTAGCGACTTTCGTCTCGGCACATCCCAACCTTGCGGCTAAGTGACCAGGCTTTTGACACCCCACAGAGGAACTAGGTTATCGGGAACTCACTGACCCTACGTTCAAAATACCCTAAGGTTCCCCGTGATATACATAAAAATCACAATTAAAATGTAATAGAGTCTTAAGTTCAAAAGCATATTAAATTTAGAAACAGAGATTTACCCTAATATTTTATTAAATCACACATATAATTACACTTATATAATTATTCATGGCCTTTAACAAGGAAATCCGACCTCTTAGAAAGGCTGCCAACATCGGTTTGTGAGCCGGCAAAGATGCATGCAAACTTTTACCAGTCTCAGGATAATTACTATGTGTGCTTATTTAGAAGACTGCAACATCGGTTGTGAGCCGGCAAGATGCAGTAAACTTTTATCAGCCCACAGTTTATTATTATTATTACCTCATTTTTCATCATTTTTTAACATATAATACCACGATATAGAGAAAATTTCTTTTTAGAAAATTTAAGTATAAATTTAAACTAAAATTATTGATATCGACTATACTTCAAAAATTGTTGATTTAAGTTTCATTTTCGAAGAGAGCACGTATTATTAGTCCGGTTAGAAGCTTATGGGAGAGAAAAGCCACAAACTACACTTATGAGCTCTTAAGATTTCCAACTAATCCTTGCTTAGCATCTAACTCATAATTAACTCTATCATTTCTCGTTCTTTGCAAATTTAAAATCTTTAATAAAAAGATCCGCGAATGCTTAGTCTAAAAGTTAAGAAACAAGCTAGAGCTCAATACGCTCGATCGAGTCAAAATTTATTCTTATTCTACCCAGTAGGAAAGTCAAAATTGTGACGAAATACTTATTTTATTTTTGGAATTTTATAATTTTATATTTTTTTTGGTATTTTGGTGGTAAAAACGGGATTACGTAAAAACAATGGGTGCAGGCATAATCAAATCGATAGACCCCCCCCCATACTAGAACTAAACATTGTCCTCAATGTTTTAAGAAGGGTCTCTATGTAAATCTAAGGCTGTTTATTAAGTGTGCTCAAAGATAAACGTTAGTCGATAAGATTGGATATTGGATTCCCATAATGAAGCTGAGGATTTGAAGCTCGAGTGAACGAAGGACAAAACCATGAGCACGAGAGGCCTCAAAATCCGGGCAATCCTGGACATACATCACAAAACACAAAGCACGAGAAAATAGAAGAGGCGGGCCTCTCTTACAACACACTTATTCATTACTACTATTATAATTATATTAGGATAAGCATGGGTTGCCACCCACGAAGCGGTTATTTAAGGCCACTTAGCTTGACCCATCCCCGAATTGAGTTGTTCATGGGGGATAAAAATGAAGACACGGAACATCCAAAATACGGATGTCCTCTCCATAAGAGCAAGGAAAAATCTCCATCGATCTTTCAAAAATTTTAATAACTTTGAAAGCTTTAGGGCCCCGATGAGATAATTCCGGGAGAAGAGAAGTGTGAACTCCTTTAGAAGTGAGAATCCTAGGGTTGAAAACTTTTTCCTCATTTTTTAAATGAAAACGAGAGTAGAGTTTCGGACCCGGGAACTTCTTTATGGAAAGGAAGTTCATAAAGAGGAGGATTAAAATCCTCAAGAATTAAAGAAGCATTAGATATGGATATCTTCTTTTCATTCTTATCCGGTGTTACTCGAATAGTGACTTCAAAAAGGTTCTCATGAATGAGTATACCCGGATTAAATACTTTGTCCTCATTATTGGTTGAAGGCAAAGCATCAACCTCGTAAAAATCCTCATAGAGAACTGAGTCACACTCAGGGGAAGGAAGGAAATCACTTGATCTAGGGGGATCAAGTTCATCAATCAAGAGTTTAGAGACTCTTTGATTTTATCTTCCTTGGAGTCAAATGGATCATCATAAACATCATCATTATCGGACTCAAGTTCAACAAGATCATCATCGACATCATCTATAAAGGGTGGAAGATGAATACATCAAGGAGTATGTCACCCATGAACATCTCAGGAATGATATTAACAAGATTGTTATTAGGATCTGCAAGATTACCCTCATTAACCGAATCCTCGAGAATAGAATCCATTTCCTTGGTAGGATCATGGTTAAGCAATTTCTCTAAGATCGGATTTGATATCAAAAGGAAGATCATCATTTCCTGGTGGAAATGTAATAAGAGCGAGTTCATCGGCGAACTCCTCGAGCAAATGGTCAGGAGAAGAAGAAGTGGTACTACCACTTAATGGATTATAAGAAAGAGGGAGAGGAGATGAAGGATCATTATTTAATAATTCCTCAATTAAACAAAGATCTCCCTCCGGGTCCAAGTCAGTATCATCACTCCCCGGTGGAAATGAATCACTTGCGAGATAGGCTTCGAATTCTTCCTAAATTAAATCACTTTCTTCTAAAGAAGTAAGTGTGGGAGAAGAAGAAACAATAGGGTCCGAAGTTGGAGTGGGATTGCCACTCAGATGATTTGTTGCAAACAAATCTTCAAGATAATCCTCATATGAAACATTATAGAAATAAATCATGTTGATTCATGTTGATTGATTCATTTTTAGGCTTGTTAGAATAGCTTGAAGTATCATGTCTCATATTCAAGATTAATCTTTCGTCACCGTCATGAAGAATCATTTCTTCTCCGTGAACGTCAATCAAAGCACGAGCGGTCCGTAAGAAAGGTCTTCCCAAGATGCTGAGGAATCGAGGATCACTTTCATAATCAAGGATGACGAAATCGGCGGGGAATGTGAACTTTCCAACCGGAACAAAGACATCTCTTGCAATTCCAGCCGGTGTATAAATTGTCCGGTTAGCTAGTTCAAGGGTCATTCGGGTAGAAATAAGCTTGGGTAAACCTAACTTTTTCCACATCGAGAGTGGCATCAAGTTAATGCTAGAACCTAGATCGGCTAGGGCTTTGCACTTGAGCTCACTAAAACCACACGGAATGAGAAATTTCCCAGGGTATCCTAGTTTTTCGGGTAACTTCTTAAGGATAACCGCTGAACAATTTTCATTGAGGGGTGTATTTGCCAGCTCTAAAAGTTTCTCCTTATTGGAAAGGAGACTTTTAAGCATTTTCTGTTACTTTAGTATTAGAATTAATGCATCAGCAAGAGAGATATTGATGTGAAGTTGTTTGAACATTTGCCAAAACTTATGAATTTGTATTTCATCATTGTCTTGTTGCTTTTCCTTATTCATCCTTGAAGGATAAGGGATATAAGGGTGACGAGGATCCCTTTGGTGCTCCACATAATTTCTTAGTGAAGGAGGTTTAGTTTTTTGGACAAGAGGAGGTGGGACCTTAATCGTATACTCAGCGAGTTCCGAGTCCGTTAAAGTCTCCTCTGCACGTTCATCCTCCTCCGGATTAATGAATGGAGGAGGCATAGGAACGGAAGGTCCATCAAGAACAAGACCACTTCGGGTGGTGATGGCTTTTAATTCACCTTTCAGGTTAGTAATGGTGTTGCCAGGGAGAGACCCCGAACCCGAAGAAGAAGCGGTGTTCATTTGGAAAAAGCTAGCCATCATGTTCTTAAGCTCATTGGTTTGGTTAGACATTGAAGCTTGAATCGAAGTTTGCATTTCATTTCTTAACTTATTTTTCACATTGTTAATTTGAGCTTGCATGGCTTTTATATTAACCTCATTTATCTTCTTAATTTTCTCCAACTCACTTAAAGGTACAACTTGATTTTGTTGAATTGGAGCTTGATAAGATGTATCTTGTTTGAAATTGTTTCCTCGATTATATCCTTGAGGTTGGCTAAACCGGTTTTGATTATTTTGCACATTTAGTTGAGCAAAACCTGGTGTTCGAAATTGATTAGCCACACTCGAAGGACGATAACCGGAATTACCCTGATTGTAGTTAACCGCGACTGCTGAAACGTATCCTTGAATATTATCCTGAAATTCTGGGAAAGTGTTGCCATCGGCGGCGAGACACTGATAATAAGGATGAGCACCAACGCAAGTAACACAAATTTCCTCAACGGATTTTACGGAAGCTGGAGGTGGGGTTGCTTGAAATTGTTTGAGAATAGCGGTCATGGCGGTAGTCACAACACTTGTTTGTTGATTTACTGCATGAGTAAGTTTGGCTATCTCAGAGGAAGAAGAATTAACATCACTTGATTTCACTTGAGAAACAATCGATTTGTTTCGTGAATTGCGAACCTTGGATTTGTTTTCGATAATCGTCAACACATCTTGAGTACATCTTTCCAAAAGATTGCCACCGGCGACAGAATTCAAAGAATCTTGGTCGGCTGGGTTCAAGGCATTGTAGAAGGTATCAAGTTGATACAATTCGGTAAAACCATGATGAGGGCATGCACGAAGGAGATCTTTGTAACTATCCCATGCCTCATGAAACGATTCATCAAAACGTTGTTGAAAGTTAAAAATTTCATTTCGGAGATTTTTCGTTCTTGAGGGAGGAAAGAATTCATTGATGAATTTGGAAACAAGATCTTCCCAAGTGGGAATAGAACGAGGAGGTTCTTTTTCAAGCCAACAACGGGTTTCCCCCGCAAGAGAGAATGGAAAAAGCATAAGCTTAATCGTTGAATTAGGCACATCTTTGTATTTTATTGTGGAAGTTATTTTGTTAAACCAACGAATGTGATCATGAGGATTGTCTTTCTCAAGTCCGAAGAATTGGTCCGAAGTCATCATATTAATGAGACTATGCTTGAGCTCGAAATGCTCAGCAAGAATTGGTGGAACCATAATTACCTCTGCATAACCCTCGGTGGGTGCACTGAGCAATTCCGCCATAGTACGTTGATCGGCCATCGTATCTAAGGGAGATTCTTCAAGAGAAAAAGGTTGCTTTGAACGTCTACGGTTATGACGTTTCGGATTTGAAGTAGTTGGATTAGGAGAAGATTCACCAACTAGATTCGAAGAAGAGCGAGTGCGCATGCACTAAGGAAAAGAAATCAAAAATTAAAACATTTTTGGGTCCGATTGGTCAAGAGTTCACGGTAGCTCTCTAAATTACGCACAAGGAAGCGGAGGAGTTGGTAAGCGCGAAGCTAGTTAAAAACCCTTCTCCTTTTGGGTCGAAGTTCGTTGGATCGACCCGCCTTATAGTTTGTAACTCAAAGGTGAGCCGATTTAACAATTAACCTCACGGATTGTTTTGTTGTTTTTCATTTTTTTGGTACTTTCAATACTTTAGGAAAAGTATTGTTGGTATTTTTAATTTTTATAATAAGAAGAAAATATTCATAAACGGAAAATGATAACTTCACGAGGAAGGGTCTTTAAAAACTAATATTCAAACGAAACACGATAATCGTAACACACCTCCCTTGCAGCGGCGCCAAAAATTGATCACTTTAAAATAACACCTTTATTATATATATAAACATAAATATAAATATATATAATATAAGAATTAACAAAGTATTAATTATAAGAATTCCGTAAGGCTTTTAGAAGGGAAATTACTTTTATCCAAAGTAAAATCCAAAAAAAAAACTTTCCCGGGTTGTGTCCCGACGAGGTGTGAATTAAAAATCAAGATTAAGTTCGTGATAGCATGATTGAATGGTCAATTATTGATTTGGATTCTATTTCTACTAATAATATGTAAAAACAAGTAAAGGCACACTAAAAACGAAAGCAATTAAAGCCTAAACACGAAAAACATTAACGAGATTCAAATCCCGTCTTTTAAAAAACCAAATCCTACAAATTTAACCCTAAGAAAGCAAAATTAATTTTTAACAATCCTAAATGATAAAAGAAAATTAAAAAAAAAGAATTATATTTTTTTGACTTTTATTTAATTTATTATGAATTAAAAACGGATTTAATCTAAAAACTTAATTAAAAATACTAATCTGAAAAAATTCAGTTGAAAAAAGTACTTTGCACTAAGTATAATCTAAGAAAAATATTGCTGGTATTCAATAGCTTATTAAAGTAAGCTCGAAATAAGCAGAAACGGGATTATAGCTTAAAGGCTAAATGTGTTATAAAAGAATAAGTAAAGTGGAGTTTATAACGCAAAAAAAGGACCCTAAGGGAGGATGGTCGTTGGTGCTTGTGTGTTAAAACGTTGGTTTATGTGAGGGAGATGGTCAGTTCGAGCTTGGCCTCACCTTGAATTCTCTTTCATCCATGTTTTTATTTTTGCAAACTTTTTTTTGAAAAAGCTTAAGGACCTAAAAATAAGCAATTTTTGTAAAATGACTTTTTATAAAAACCACAAATAAGCACAGAAATAAGCTAAAAAGGTTGACAGATTTGGCTTTTTACATTAAGATCTTAAGGATAAATGTTATTGCTTTTTGGACATCAATTATATTGCATTAAAGAAAACTAAATAAACTAAAAACAAATAATCACTAAACCCTAATAAGCACTAATGAACAAGAATAAGCTAATAAAAGGAACTGAAAATAAGCTAAAATGACAGAATCACTCAAAAGGATTTTAAACTTAAATTCCTAAACTGAAAACGCTAATAAACTCAAATAAGCTCTATCCAAAGCTAAATAAGCTAAAAGCACTCTAAAACTAACCTAAAAAGCAGATCTAAGCAAAATCAACAGCTGAAAAGCTCATATAAGCTAATAAGCTATTTGGCCAAAACTGTTAACCAAACAACCTATGAGGGCACTTTCTAGCTTATTTTTAAGCTAGTTAGTGGATCCTTATGGCTTAATGGCTTATACCACTGAAAATCTTGTCCAACAAGCTATCTAAATCAGCAAAGAAAAAGGAGTTTGAAATAAAAATAAGCTATGAAAAAGCTTATGGAAAATGGTTGTGACACTCAGTAGCTGTCGAGTTCTTAAGTTTTTGAAAAGACAAAAGGGCTTATTGCAGCCCTATTTTTAAGCAAGTAAATAAGCTTTAAAGACTAAAATAAGCCTAAACAGATCAAGCTTATAAACCAATGAGCTTATACAATGAATTTCATCACCTAAAACTTATTTTAACTAGTCTAATTTTAAGGTTGAAAAATGGACTTTAAACTTTGACAGATTTTTAACTAAAACTTAAGTTACAATTGCACACTTAACCAAAACCTATTCTATTGTATTTTGATTACATAAACAATACCAAAACAACACTTAAAAGCTAATTTCAAGGTCTCAATCAAATAAGCTATACTAAACTGTTTAAAGACCACATAATTGAACAACTTATAGAAAAAACCATAAAACTCACATTTAAACCTTAAAACTTTTTAAAAACTGATTAACACAACTAAAAAGGGTTTTTTTAAGTTGGATTAATGACCCAAATAGTTGTTTTTAAACCATTTTTGACCCATTTTGCTTCTTAAACCAAACACCCCTTTAAGTTTTAATAAACCATTTTTAAACTGAATTTTAAAGATTTAAGCAAAGACTTTTGAAAACAGATAACAAACAATAGATATTAGCCAATAATAAGCAAAAGGAACTAAAAAATAAGCACTTAAATAAGTAAAAAAGATAAGGCAGTTTTAAGTTCTAAACTAGCATATTAACTCAAAACTATGATCAATAGATGTAAACTTAGAAAGTGAAAACTTTAGACAAATTAAACTTAATCAACAAGCAAGTTACAATAAGCATTAACAAACATAAATAAGCAGAAATAAACAGTAATTAAGCAAATAATAAGCATAAATACGAAAAAGAAAAGTAAAATGCTAAAAATGGAAATTAAGAACTTACAGGTGGTCCTTAGCTTTTGGTTAAGAAGTTAACACCCCAAAACCAGTCCTAATGCTTCCCATGAAGCTCTAAACCATGGCCATCCACAACCAACTCCATGCTTTTTCAGAGTTTGATGTGTTTTTAAGTGAAAAGTGGACTTAAGATACTATAAGCTATGGACAAGCTTATAATGTTTAAGTAAACAGCTTAAGTGAAATATAAAAGAGCTTTTGTGAGCTTATAAAACGTTTTAAGACATAAAGTGCATTAATCATAAAAAAACAAGATTTTAACATAAAAACTCAATTTTCATTAAACTTAATAAAACAGTACAAGGCTTAAAAACAGTACAATAAGCTTAAAAAGACTTAAATATAAGCTGAAAAGAAAACTAGATGCCTTTCAAAGGCTTACAAAGGTCCCTATTTATAGCCGAACTAGAATTCTCGGTCTTGGTCTTCATCTTCTTGTCTTCTTCCCATTGTTTTTCTTTTGTGTGATAAAACCCTTCATAAACCCTTGTTTGTGTTTCTTTGAAGCAATCCCAGCCTTTGAATCACCTTGGAGCCCAATCTGAATGATCCCCACCATTGATTTGGTCTTCCTACCATCGACGAATGGGAGGATGTAGGATTGCCAAGGTGGATTGGCGGTTTGTGGAGGTGGGGTTTGATGTGGGGTTGAGGGAAAATGATGTTTTGTCTGTGGGTGCATAAGTCGAGGTGAGGAAGACGTGTGAATAGTAGTGGCGGGAAATTTGGGATAAGGTTTGAAGATAACGGGGTTAATCCCCTGTTTTCGTTAAGTGTTTGCATCGTTAGTCCTTTTGGACTAACGGTGCAAGGGTCCAAGGACTAATGGTGCAAAGGTCTAAGGACTAATGTATGGTAAAGGACTTAACAGCCTTGAATGTGTAGTTCTCCCGCCAGTCATTAATAAAGATGCAATGCCGCTCAATGCCACATTAAAAACAGTATCACCTTTGTGTCTTATTACAGTCGCAAGTGTTTTCCATAAGTAATTCTTTCTAGTCCCATCGTAATCGTACATGAAAAAAAACCCCTACATTATTGGTCTTGACGGAGTCCATGGGGTGTCATGAACACCCTTTTGTTTCGAAGTTAAACGACTATGTAGCTATACATAATCTCTTTGCGAGTCGGCTGGATCATAATCTAACTCATCATATACCAATCGGTTACCAAAATATGATCCAAAGCTATCATTTGGATATGGCATGTCCTTAAATTTCGGAAAAGAGTTGCCTCGACTGTGCATTAGCTACTATGTATAGAACAATGCAACATTTTTCTTTTCATCATCACTAAAGAGCAATCTAGCGAATTTGAAAATACATAAATGCATGTTTAGGCCAAATTTGCATAACATATAATATGTACCCAAATAACGTTAGAACACTACTAGAAAATATGCCAATAGCAACGAAAATTCTGCAACGAACACTAAGTCGTTGCTAAATTCGCACTTTAGCAACGAAATTTAGTAAAAGTGGAACTTTCGCTTAGCAACGACTTGTAGTTGCTAATTTCCTTGCTAACGTCTCAAATTCGGGAGGGAACATCCCCGCTCTTTTTAGCAACGACTTCTTCTAAATTTTCGTTGCTAAATATTTAGCAATGAACTCTAAAATGTTATAAATTAAACCATAAATTATTAGCAACGAAATTACAAATATAGCAACGAAACCTTTGTTGCAAAATTTAGTGGTCAAAATTGTTGAATATTTTTATTGCTAGAGTGATGAAAAAATTGAGGGAAAGTTTCCTTCATTTGTTAATCACTTGTTAAATACATATTTATTATACTTAAAAAAAATTTTGGGAAAATAGAGAGAAATTTCTCACCCTTTAGTTATAACTTGAAGAATGATATTTTATTTGTTTATAATTTCCTTGTTACACTATACATGCATACAAATATAAAGTATTTTCGATCGTTTTCTTTCTTGATCCTCTAATCGTATGCTTATCTCCTATACGTTCTCTCTTGCTTATCTCCTATACGTTCTCTCTTGATATCGTGTGTGTAACTAATCCTAGGATTCGTTACTTACAGGTTGAATCATTAGTTTAGTTTATGGTTAAGGTGATCCTTATTCTTTTATCGCTAAGTTTTTTTCGTGGTGCTTTATTTAATTTAATTTATTACTATTATTGGTGTATTTTGTGGTCGTGTTGGGGCTGGTGTGGATGTAAGGATGTAACATGGTTTTCTTCATCCAAGTGGGGGAGGTAGCAATCACAAGTAAAAAGATGATAAAAGATGACTCAAATCATTCGAGGGTCTGATGCTGGGTATGATTGGAAACAACTAAAATCTTCGTTGAAGTACTCGCTGCAATTACGAATTAACATTTGCACTATCGATAAACGTTCAACATTAAAGCATACGAACGTTAATTACAATAAATTCGTTATAATGTTTAAACAAATAAAACATACGAACTTACATTCGAGCTGCTAATTGGCCTAAATGACAAACTACTCCCAAATCTAAATTCCCATGGTCATCTGGTAAAGCTCGTGTTAGTGTCAGTTTGAATCCAATTGTGTGGTTCTCGGGAATGCATATACATTTCTAATGTTTGCCTCGTAGTACTTTAGCTTCCAATCAAGATCTGCAGTTTGTTAATACTACAGCCACTTCCCCTCCCCTCCGAAGGCCTCCCCCGACAGGCGAATAGCTTGGAGGTGTTGAAGTCCTGGAGAATAACTTAGGGGTCGTTTTGAAGGTCCTGGAGAATAAATTGGCAGCTCCGTCTGAAGCGTCCAGAAGAAATGACCGCAGTAGAACGGATCTCGTTCCTTCTTTTCATAAAAAATTCAAATCAAAATAATTTTTCCCGGGGTGTTATGTTCAAGAGTTCGCAAAGAAATAATTTTTAACACTCCTACCAAATTCTTTGTACTATTACACAAATAAAAAACATGTGGATTGTTCACCTCCTTTATCGTGTGTGTGTGTGGGGAACTTCGCATAATATCGATTACAACGGGTTTACGTTGTACGATTCTCACAGAAACTAAACATCTACGCCTCTCCACATGACACATAAAAGATTCATATGACACCATCTTCATAATAACAGTGTGTATGTTGGTGGTTGTGATGGTAAGATTATGTGTGATTTGTTGGTGGTTGTGAGGATAATATCTGCTTTTATGGTAAAAAAGAGCCCCCTTAGTGCTTTTGACGGGAGATCTGGAGCCAATTTTGTGAGGGTCATAGTTTAACAGGTTTGGAGGGAGTCTTTTGGTGATGAGTTTTGCCGGCCCCAAAGTTTTTCCGAGGACACAATGTGAGAGTTGCTTTTTGCGAAAAAGCTTTGACCTCAAAGAATAAAAGTTATAGGCAAAAGATTTTGGGTCTCCTCCGTGAACAACTCAAGTACAACGATACCATTCGACTCCTACATGTAAATCTCATCAGTATAGATACCACATCGAGACTCCTCTTTGTTAACATACTATGTATAAATGATACCAAATCGGACTACACGTCTAACATTCTCTCATTTACAGCGATACCAACATCGAATCCTCTGTTATAAATCTCATGTTACAACAGATATCAAAATCGGACTCGTCCATTGAACTTCTCAGTATAACGATAGATCTCAAAATCCTCAATTGAACAGAATCCTCTTGAACAACAAATTACATCGGGATCCTTCGGTGAACAGTCTTTATATAACGCCCCATATCGACTCCTTCGTTGAACTTCTCTTGTAATATTGGATGATTCAACTCTGTGTGTGTGAACATCTCATGTATAATGAAACCAATCGACCATCCGTTGAAACAATCTTCATGTACAATGATACAATCTTGATCACTCCGTTTAACATCTTTCATGGGACAACGATACCCCTCGTCGAGCTCCTCAGTTTAACTTCTCATGTACAAACAATACCACATCGACTCCTGTTGGTTTGTACATCTTAGGCACAAACGATTATCAAAATCGACTCCTTGTTTGAAACTTTACCTTAACGTATAACATCTCGGACTCCATCCACGTTGAAATATCATGTACAGGATTAGCATATCGGGCTAATCCGTGGAAATTCCCCGAAAATGAAATTCAAGAGCAGGGAAAAGGAAAAACTAAAGAGCGGCGAGAAGAGAATGACAAGGGTATGTGGAAAAAGGAAATATATGTGTCTGTTAAACTATTCAACATATAGAGTGTTATCATTTGTTTCTTCGCTTAATTATTTCTCGATCCATCTTTTATCAACTTTTAATAACTTAATCATCGTTCCTTGTTCATGTCTCTTCATGTAACCTTCGATAGAGATATAATCATATTTATGAAGCTACCCGTGTCATGAATGTTTGACTCGCGTCAAAAATTGAATTGTTAGTTGACTTGACTTGTGACGGTAATGGGTTGAAATTTTAGATTCGACTCCAAAACGAAAGTTGTAGATATATCTCTTTTGGTTCGTGCCTTCTTAAATTTTATGGCTATTATGCTATGTATACTACATTATAAAGCATTTGAGACACTTTCATAATCAGAAAGTCTGAAAATTCAGACTTTTCACTTTCTTTTTATGAAAATATCCCTTTTTAACAATAAACACATCTAACTCATTTTAAGTAACAACCTTTTGTAACAATTTTTGTTATGTGCAATCTTAACTATCCATCTTATTTTATGAAAACACATCTTAAAGTGACATGTGTCACTTCTTAATTAAGAAATCACATTTATTTTTATATTAAAATATCTTTTTATCTATTTTTTATGATTTAATTTCACTATATTTTCTAAAATTTAGCGCTCATTAATTCAACATCCATTTTGATATTAATTTTTAGTTTTTTTTATTTTTAATGCCTCTGAAACCGTTGCTTTGCCCGGGTAACATGCTAGTAAATATTAAATTTACAAACTTTTTAATGTCTACATCTAGCTTTCAATTTTTCTTATGGGTATTTGTACTTAGAATTTCAATTTGTTAAGCTACCCACTATAATGACCACCAGCGACCTATATTTCTCATGCCACATTAGTTTTTTCTCTCTGGCGACCTACAATTGACTTTTTACCACTATAAGATGACATACACTACAAAAAACATACCCTACAAAAATAAACTTTATTTTAATTAAAACACACACAAACACAAGGTCGACCTTGGTCAAGCAGACGACCATTGTCTTTAACAAGCAAGATACCCCGCGCGTTGCTGCGGGGCATAATTTTTTTGTGAATCGATTTCGGATTAATATTCGTACGTATGTCAGAAGCATTGTAATATTGGGCTCGTTTTGTTCGTAGGTATGCCTTATATATTTGACAAACAAAATTTATTATATAAGAAAGTCGTGAATAGTTAAAAGTTGAGGGTAGGTTTTGTATTTTTTTTAATTTATATTAAACTTCAATATTTTTTATAAAATCGTGCGTACGTCCGAAGCATTTCAATATTGGGCTCGTTTTGTTCGCAATTCGAAGATTTTTCCAATGATATTTTTTTATCTGAATGAATCGGTAGATATGTGCTATATATTTGATAAATACAGTTTATTATATAAAAAAGTCGTAAATATTTAAAAGTTGAGGGTCCTTTTTGTAAATGGGCCGAAAAAGTTTTTTTTTATGTTGGGCCGCGTTTTGGGCTGACGGTTTCGGCCCAAGCCGAAACGACGTCGTTTTAAAGCTTAAATGTGTATATATAGGGACCGGCGACCCAACATAAACCCCTACTAGAAAGGTCGACGACATCGACCTCGGTCGAGCCCTTATAGTGGGGTAGCCTTGGAACTAAAAGTAATACTAGTACTTTGTAAGAAATAAGATAGTTTATATTTTTCTACATATAAATATCTAATGTAAAAAGTAAAGGAAAGAAAGAAACTAAGAAACTGGGTCACGGGTTACACCAAGCAAATTTATTCTACCCTTTTTCACCTTTTACACTGTAGTACCTAGCAAAATTGAATTTTAAAATCATTTTTATACCCCAACCTTATCTTGGTCTCATTGAGGGTCAATGAAGCTACTGATCAGGATAATCGAAACTTATGAGCAGGATGATGGATCTAATGAGCAGGAGAAAGAAAAAAGGGGATCTATTTATAAAGAAAAGAAAACCTAATAATTCTAATCCCAAATTATACTCACCGCCTCTTGTCCCTCTCTTATTTTCAATCGAGGGTTGATGCAATCCTAAAGTAGATCGACATATTTTTGTGGCTTGTTGTTTGTTTGTATATTAAGTATTTGTTAGTTTGATTTTTTGTCTTCATAAAACTACTTGGCTGTTATATTAAAGAAGTTTAGTATTGGTTAATAGATTTATATGCTGAAATTTTCAGTATGTGTGTAGGCTCGGTTATTTGTTTAATGATCTATGACACTTGTTGGAATTCAATACATTCTTATCCCTGAGTTGTGTGACATAACTTAATTTCATTCTTTTATCTATCACATGACAGATATGACCGGAAGGGGTAGATCCCAAGCAACTAGAGGGAAGGGTACCTGTCGAGCTAACATATCACAAAGGTTGGTTCCTGATTCACCAATTCCAGTAACCCCTCCTTCCACGTTATTGGTTCCTCATACCTCCTCAAATTCTTTGTCGCCAACTTCATTGGAACCCTAAACGCTTGTTGCGACTGTTGAGACAGTTTCTAGCACTAGCACAAGTATGGTTCTTAATTTTATCATGGTTGCTTGGGGGTTATAGGCTAAGTTTCTTGGTGTTAACATGATATGTAAATACCTTTTTTATACAAGTATGCTAACTTTATCTACTCAAAAAAGGAGTTTAAGAGGGAGAGTACTTGAACAAAAATATCCATGAGGACCTATCTTGAAAGAAAAACTAATCCATATATTGGATCTCTTAGAGTACGTATAAACTCATGTGATTATTTTATTTTGTAGAAGACTATAAGGGGGATAATAATTTTACCAAAACAATTCTATGTAATCAGCGTTTTAAAAGTTTGCTTCAAAAATTCATTAGTTTCGATTGTTTGTTTTCAACAACCAACAATATGAATCAATGATATATCTATTACACCTAATCACAATATTAGGAATGATAAGATATACAAAACACAATAAGAATGAAAGGAAAGACGATCAAACCACAACACCAAAGATTTATAGTGGTTCGGCAACGAAGGCTCTTCTTCGCACAAACCACTCACCGAGTAATCTGACTCAAGATTCTTCCTATGTTAACAAGCTTCTTTTGGCGTGAGAAAACCATTTACACGTCGCATTACTTTGTTCTATGACATTATCCTAAATGTCGAGTCTACCTAAGATAGAACCAATCTCCAACTTAACCAAATGTATTTAAGGACTAAAATACTAACCGAACCACGATCAAAAACATCGGATTTATACACTATTGATTTTACAATAAACCTAGATCAAATAAAATAGAGATTTGGATCTTAGAAGAAGATAGAAGAAATCACTAATCTATAACATTTTGTTTCTTGACGAATACAAGTGTTCTTCTCTTGCACTTGATAGAAGAAGGAAGAAGGTAGAAGATGAGATTTGGTCACTTGAAACAAGATTAAACTATGTTAGTGATAAAAATATTTAGAGAGAGAAAAAAGGTTTTAGTGAGAGAAAGAGATCGAAAAAATTAGTGTTGAGAGGTCTGAAAACCTGCAGAGAATAGCGTAGTATTTATAGTCAAGACTAGGTAACGTCTCTTGTGGGCGGTCCCGGCGGTCTCAGATATATCTGAGGGCCGTCCTGCCTATCAGGGGGCCGCTCCTAGGTAGACGCTCATATTTTTCTCTTTTTGTGGGGAATGTTGAAACTGATATAGAACCTTCTGTTTTTGGAGGGAAAACCAGTTTCGAATTTTTATAATTAAATAAAACATTTCTTTTATAAATAAAAATATTTTGTATATTTTTATTTTTGTAAAAATACTTTTGTAGAAATGTAATGGTTAAGAAAAAATATTTTTTTAATCACTAATCATGTTTAATTATTTGTTTATTCATACCTTAAGTGATTTATGTTGAAATGAAAATTTAAGATTAATAACACGTAAACGTTTATTTTTATTGTAGACGTTTTTACATGTTGTCATCTTCAAAACGTAATGGAGTCAAAAAATATAAATAACATTTTTAGACATTGTTTGTATTAACAATCTTTCCCTTTTTGATGATGACAAAATATAAACTCATTTTAGATAAAAATAAAATTTTGCAAGTTATTAATAAGTTATGATCCATTTCTCTCTTTTTGTCGAATCCAAAAAGGTTGATCATCGAGCATAAAAAAAAAGAAATCGACGATGCCAAGACTCCCCCTTGATGTATACTTCCCCTCGTTTAGGGCACTAAGGGATCGAGCTTATGGGATTTTGCTATAAAACCAACTTAAAAATACAAGTGCAAGAAACATTTCTAATAAGTAGCAATAATTACGAAAAATGTGTATATGGCTATGAGAAAACAAAATAGCCATCTAAAGATATGCATGCAAGTTACCCTTAGTAATAAAAGTTCATTCATTCATAATAGTAAAGCAAACTCATACATGAAAGTATAAATATTACAAGACTAGATTTAACTAAAGAAGACATAACCATAATAGCATTCTAAGTACTACATAAAGCCTAGATGATTCTTGAGTCATAGATAATGGATTTGAGCAAAAGGCTGGGTGAAACATTAGTTAGAAGCATTGAAGATGTTTTAAGGATGAGGTGGGAAGGGTGATGCAATGGCAGAAGTAAGAAGATACTAAGGTGAGCAAACATTAAATTAATCTCATCCCTAAGAGAAAAAAATGAGACTTTGGTTGTGAAAACAAAAAAAGACAATTTACCTCATGATAGTCAAACATGTTGAAATAAATGAGATGACCCATGATAGGTGGTTGAGGTGGTGGTGGTGGTGGTAAAGGTGGTGAAAGGGTATTAAGAATGTGATCAAGAAGAGTAATTGGTGACAATGATAGAGTGATATCCAATGAAGGATGACATTGAAGTGGAAGTGGATTTGAAGGTCTTGGAGGAGCATTCATGATATTATCAAGAAAGAGATTAGATGGTTAAGGAGAGGGTGTGTCATTAGAGAAAAGAGGTGAAGATTGAGGTTTTTGACTCAAATGAGGAAGAAGTAGTGCCAAAGGTAGATGAGGTATCTTTGGTTGATGGAGTTTTTGTTGGTGCATTTGGTGGAGATGGAGATGAGGATTTTGTTATGGGAGAAGGTGTGGTAGTGCCATCTTCTTCACTAGTTAAGTCCACAAAAAGTTTTCTTGGTGGAATGATGGTTAGTTTGATTTTCTTAGAGGGATTAGAGGAGGATGCTTGGGTGGAAGCCATGAAAGTAGAAGAAAAATGAAGAAGATGATGGTGAAAATGATGAAGAGCATGGTGAATGTGATTATTTAACTAGGATGAGTGTGATTAATGAGGTAAATCATGAGAATGAAGGAAAGAGATTCCAAGAATGGTTTAGCAAAATGCAGAAAGATAGCTGGGCCTAGAAAGAGAGATAGTCAACTGCACAAAAAATCAGGAGAAACACAGTGAAAATTCTCGTGACCCCTGATGGTGGTCCCTTAAATAATGGGGCGGTCCCAGATATATTTAGGGGACTCTAGGTATTTAAGGGGGCCGTTTCCTGGAGGGACAAAAAATTTTCCTAGTTTTTCTAAATTTTTAAACCTGTGCAGAAAATGTTACCCTAAGTTTTCCCTTTTGAAGCCAACCCTATTACCTCAAGAATCATCTAATACTTCCAAATTTTCAAATTCATATGCTAGCTAATCTAAATTCTACTTAGGAAGCAATTATAAGCATGTGACTAAGAAATAGTTAAGCATGCATAATATCATAAATATAATAGAAAGCATAGTGTAACAATGTGCATGCAAATAAGTTTAGGATGATTAAATGGAACGATCATCCAAGGCAAATTACGTTGCCCAAACTAAGTACTAAAAATCCTACCAAATAAGACATCTGTTTAAGTACCAAGACATAAGCAATAAGAAGCTAGTACCAACAAATATAAATAAGTATCAATCATAATCAAAATGTTTTTAGCAATGTTCCACATTGCTTACTTCTTCTTATTCCTCCACATATTCTTAATGCCTTTCCCGATTGACCTTATTTCACTACGTTGCTCTTCTCGCAATTGAACTTGACGGTTTAGGATTTCGGTTTGGCGAGTATAGAAGGCTTCCATGTTTGGGTCAACATTGGGTGGGTTTGAAAAGATTTGAGGAATGTCATTTGACAATGAATTGACAAAACGAGTGGGGGAAGAAGTTCTTGCACGCGAAGTCCTTTCGTCATTTCCATCATCATCATCATCGTTGGGATGAGAGGAGGATGGTTGACCGAAGGTGGATGAAGATGAAGTGGAGGAACGACCTCTTCTTGTGCCATAATCCTTTCGAGTCTTTCGCTCTTGTTAAACGGTAAGAGGATACATGGTACGATCGTACAAGACATAACGATCGTTTGACAACTCGATACTCTCGGACATCACATACTTACACAATCGAGTTAATAACATACCATAAGGTAGAATTAACCGAGGGTGTTTGGTGGCAAACTCCATTCGTTTTTCAATAAAGTATGCAAGATTATATCGCTCAGACCTAGAGATACAATAGAGTATGTGACAAAGACACGCTGGGACGTGATCCCGGTTACCACCTAGACAAAAAGCATTTTCACGAATTATGTCGACCCATGTCTTCATAATTGTGACGATTTCATGAGTTAAGATTTGATTATCTTCAATATCAATGACTTTATCATGACAAATACGAGTGACATGGCCCTCCCGTTCCTCTTGAATATAGAGTTTGATGTCATTAGGATGAGGAGGATTTGTTTGATAAGGACCACTTATTAGGACACTAAATTCCAAGTTGTCAAGTGACCACTTGTTGAAAAAAGAACATTGAACGCTATAAGGAATACCAAGAATTTGACCAAATTCTTCAAGAGTGTAAGAAAATAATTGATCTTGAATGACAAACTCGATTAACATTTGACCTTCGAGAGTATAGTTGACACGGTATTGACTATAGAATTCAAGAATGAAACGAGGAACGATTTGCTCATTAATTTCGAGAAGACACTCAAACCCTATATGATTAAACATGGATCTAACATAGACTAAGTCATCAAAGTCTTGATAAACCACCTGACCCTCATAAATGCAACGGTTCTCAAGGAATTCAAAAATTCATTTTAAGGTTAAGGTGTATTCATTTGAGATTTTAGGAATATAACTTTTAGTATTCTGGTGGTCTTTAGCAGTTTTGTGAGACATTGTTACCTAAATAGAGAAATAGTACCATGTTTTATTATCGTGAACTTATATGGTTAATAAGAATTTGTGCCTAGTGTGTGCCTATATGTAACAAATGTGGAGTTGCGGTTAACTTGACTCTAAAATAAAAACCTATGAGTTAACCCAAACACTCCTTAATTTAATTTTGCTCATTTAAACATGTCGAAAGAATTCATTGATTAAATATTTTGAATGATGTTCATGAGATCATTATGCATGAATGCAAAAACGTTTTTAGAGTGTATTAACAATGCATTAAAACATTTTTATGGTGTTCCTAACGTGAGTAATTTCGAAAGAAATTAGGGGTTTTGTTCATACCAAAATTTTTGACAAACACACTCAATTATGCAAATCTTATGTCTACGGGAAGCATATTAGTTATACATTGTATTATTATGGTCCTAATTGCATATAATCAAAAGAAAAATAAAAAATCCCCAATTTTGATATTTTGTTCAACATGAACTCTAGATACGAATTGGAAAGAAAATAGATGAAATGACTTACAATTGATGATCTTTATGATGTTATGATTGATTATTGGTGTTGATTTGATCTTCAATTTGAGTTTTAATGGTTGATTTTAAGGTTTGGAGGGTTTTGGGTTCGTGTTCGTCAATGGCTGCAAAGAAGGGGGTGTTTGTTTTTTAGTATAACAAAAAATAAGGAGATAGACATAAGACCCCGTCTGGTGGTGGTCCCATATCGATATGGGGGCCACCTGATTAAATCAGGGGGCCGCCCTAGATATGGGGTCCGCCCTCAGCAGAGGGTTTTAGACACGAATTTTGACAAAAAATATACAGAAGGAGTGACGTTTTAATTTGTATTTCGCGAATTAAAAATGCTTAAAATACTTTGGATGAAGTAATTTAAGTTTTCACGACACGGAATAGAACACGGACTAAAATCGAGACTAGAAGAAAAGAAGAGAACGATTTACGAAATGTGTTCCATCATTCCTAAACCAAGACGGAGATAGTTAAACGATTCACGTTTAAGGGTTTTGTTGAGAATGTCGACAACATTTTCGACGGACGAGACTTTTCGATAGAGACATGTCCTTTCTGGACATTACCCCGAAGAAAGAGGTGATGAATTTCGATGTGTTTAGTCCGCGAGTGTTGCACCGGGTTTTTGCTAAGGTCAATCGCGCCTTTATTGCCCACAAGATTGAGACGTCGTCAAGTCGAATGTCGTAGTCGATGAGAGCTTGTTTCATCCATAGTGCTTGTTGACATGCCTTTTCGGCGCTTACGTATTCGGCTTCGGTCGTGGATATAGCAAGAGCGGTTTGTTTCTTCGAGAACCACGATGTTAGACAACATCCTACGAACGTACAAATACCATTAGTGCTCTTTCGGTCCACATAATCTCCCGCATGATCAGAGTCGGTGTGGTATATCTTATATCATAACAAGGGGTCGATTCTTGGATTTGGCTAGTTTCTAGAGAGAGAAACACATGAGAGAGTTTTCTAGAGAGAGA